>LS045440.1:16524-37520 GCA_900241095.1 Acartia tonsa
TGAATTTCCCCCAGATTTAAGATTTTTTGGATAGGCCTCCAGGTTCCGGAGCTCCAGGCCTCCAGGTGGTCTCTGTATAGGTAAAAATGAAAAAAAAAAATTTATAGTCAGAGGTCAAACAAAATATGCATCTTTTTTAATTTTATTCACATATTTGAAGAAAAAACATGCATGTTTTGTTTCATAGGCTGACCTCTAACTCTTAAAAAAAATATTTTTTTTTCATTTTTATCTGTTATACAGAGACCACCTAAAGCCTATCAATAAAATCTTAAAACTTGAGAAAATTCATCATATAAGAATGATTTTATCTCTTATAACCTATCCTCTCAGTCCAAAGATAAAGCCTATATACCAGGTTTACGCAAATGTGTCAGAATTTTTCAACTGATAACATAAATTTACTAAAGAGGTAATTTTACATCATAACATCAATTCATCGTCCTTTGTCTTATCCCTGTAGATCCCTGCATAAACATACGAGATCAGAAACAACCATAAAACCATGCCTTCCCTCGTCCATGCTCCTCATTCATATGAGAGGGCCATTAATTAGGGTGGCATAATATGGAACACCTGCAAAAACTCTAGGCCAGGTTGATGTAATAATTAAGTAGCTTCCATGCGAATTGTGGGTCAGCTTGTAATGTAACATAGAATACACTCAGCTGTGCGCGAAGCATACCAGTCTTAAGAATGGCCAAGGATTCTTATCTCTAATCTCCGTGTGCATCTGAATCCTAACTTTATAGAATCAGGGCTACATATATGTATAAAAATACCACAAAATATGAAAAATTATATTTTCAAATGAATTCTACATTTGGATCAGAAGAATACTTTTTTTTTGTGATGAATGCTCAGAACAATAAGCAAGATTTCATTCCTTTTTGAACAAAACTTTACCTATAAGTAGATGATATAGTCCTCCTTGTTTTTATTTCTAAAATATTCTAGTTAACGGAGATTTTTATGAAATAAACACAGTACTGTGCAACTCTTTTCTATAAATCCATATTAGAAACCGATATTACAAATATTTGATATTCTTACTATCTACACAAAGAGAGAGAGAGTAAGATATAGTTCAACAAGCATGACAACATCCAGAAGTATCGAATCACATGACCGACAGACAGTTGGATCATTTAAATAATATACTGAACGCTCATTGGTTCAGGGAATTACTTCCCAATATTTTATCCGTTTATTTTATACAGCAGTCGAGAAAATCACATTTTTCACATATCGTTACGGAAGACGAACAAAGTTAATTGTAGAGAAGCTTCGGTACTAAAATTAGCGTAGCATCAGCGAGCTAGTTATATTGTTTTTAGCATTGATGTAACTGAAATATGGATTTGCTGAACTGCAAGCATATTTTGCGTAACAAAAATATGAAAAACAATACATTTTGTCTTAGTTGATAATGATTTAAAATAAATGAAACTAACAAATATTATTTCTTTTAGGAACCCAACTCCTAGCCTGTTCTCAGACAGATACACATTCTGCGACAAGTGTTTCAACGACATACCCGGCGATACCGTAGGCCTGGGGGATGATCCTAGTCAACCACAGACGTAAGTACCTTGGTTTTATATTAAGCTACGCTTCTTTTATGCGTTTATTTCCATTATAATTTTATATGACACTTTTTTTGGGTAGAGTTGGGACACGTTTTATATATTAACATTTTAAATATCGCAAGTGTGAGTGTCAAGACGGATTTCGGCGGCAGCGGCGGTTTCGCCCTGTTTCTTTCTGTTGTTTACCATATTAGAGCAACTTCCAAGCCAATTTCCGTTAATTGAACAAGAAAATTAAAAGATCTATTTGAAATAAATAAGAAATCAATCTTTATTTGGATTAAAACCAATGTTAATTTGCACTTAGTTTCATCCATATGACATTAATATTGATAATAATTTAGGATGGTGAAAAAGGAAGAGTTTAAGTCGGCCAAGAACGATGTGCTTGAGTTGGAACCGTTTGTTGAGTGTTCCGACTGTGGAAGGAAGCTTCACCAAGTCTGTGTTTTACACTTTGAGTCTATTTGGAAAGAGTAAGTGTGCATTATATTTCATGGCGGTTTCCTTTAATTTGCCTAGCCGTGCACAATAACATACCCATCAACCTCCTCCCCCCTCCTTTTAAAAAAAAATAAATTTAAAATAAGGGTGGGGGTTGGATAAATACTTATCATGATCTAGGTTAGGTAATGATATATTAAGTACATGGTAGCTCCTCAGAAAAGGTCCCGCAGGGTTTTAGTATAAAGAAGAAAATTAACTAATCTACTCGTTTTCAATTTTTTCCAAATAAGGGAGGTTTTTGTGCACGCATGGCATTTTGAGGGAAAAGCACCTATTTTACTTTTTTCCGCATTTTTTAATGATTCCTAATCTTTAGTATAATTCTTAAAATTCTTTGAGAGCAACAAAATTCATATTTAGTGTAATTGAATTATCAAAATCATATTTTATGTTATTTGTTAATGCTATAATTTTTACTTTTTATTGGTGAAAAATTATAGTTTTTAATGATGTTTTTAAATGTACTGAAGGAACAGGTCCCCTTTTCAAAAAAGATCCTTCGGTACAAACACACAGACAGACAAACAGTCATCTTTACTTTAGTATAAGGATTTAGCTCATTAAAAATGTATTACTCTAGATTTAAATGTGATGGTTGTCACAAGCAGGCGGGCACCACCCGCAAAGAGAACCGGTTTACGGCCAAACGGCTGCAAACCACGAAGCTGGGCACCTACATTGAGACGCGAGTCAACAACTATCTGCGGAAGAAAGAGGCTGACTCGGGTGATGTCCACATACGAGTGGTATTTTCTGGTGATAAACATGTCGAGGTGAAACCTGGCATGAAGAAAAGGTACCAAATTTTAAGATTATTTAATTCTAATTGATTGATTTGCCGTATTTTTTTGTGATTGATTGAACTCAAGTTTGCTTAGAAGTTTTTAAAGTAATAGTTGGTATATTTAATTTCTTGTAATTTTCGTTTGTTGTGTCTTGTATATCTTTTCTTTACCTGCCTTTAATCGAATAGTAACTGCGCCCCAAGCATCAAGGAGCCCTAATACGATAGGAAACCTATCCTGTTATTTATAACAAAAAGATAACATAGCTTAATCCAACTCGTGACCTGTGTGAAGATTCACCATAACAGTTCAGTAAATAATAAATATCCAAATCTTAGGCTACTGACAAGAAAAACCTTTCTTCTGTATACAATAGGATTAAGTTTGACTATTTGTTTTTACCTAAGATCTTTTGTCCAGGTACGTTGACACGGGTGAGATGTCGGACAACTTCCCGTACCGCGCCAGGGCCATGTTTGCCTTCGAGGAGCAGGACGGCGTGGACGTCTGCTTCTTCGGAATGCACGTGCAGGAGTACGGGTCCGAGTGCCAGTCCCCAAACACTCGCAGGGTTTACGTGGCCTACCTGGATTCTGTGCACTTTTTCAAGCCCAGGCATTTTAGGACGCAAGTGTACCACGAAATTTTATTAGGTAACACATTTTTTCTTTTGATTTAATGACTTATTTAAAATATTTTTAGTGCCACTGCTCTATTGCAAATATGTGTCCGTTCGTTCAACCTAGGAAGTTAGTGTAAAGGACACTTAAGTCATTTGAAAAGGCATATAGTTCTTATCATTTCATTAATTCCAGAAAAATTCAATAATTTGCAACAATCTAATAGAATAAGATTATACCTAATATTTATGTTCTAATAACTTATATTTTTCTAGGATATTTGGATTATATGAAGAAGTTGGGGTATACCATGGCCCACATTTGGGCGTGTCCCCCCAGTGAAGGAGACGATTATATTTTCCATTCTCATCCAGCTGAACAAAAGATGCCGAAACCAAAGAGACTGCAGGTTAGTTTCATTTTTTAATGTGAAATCGCAGCTACACTTTTTAACGTTGGTATGTCAGTCCATTAAAACGAGACTTTTTCATGGGTCGTAGTTTTATTACTTTAGCTTTTTTAGTTAAAAATTAATTATTTCAAGTCGATTAATCTTGTTTTTTTTTTACTAGGACTGGTACAAAAAAATGTTGGACAAGGGTATTATTGAGCGCATTGTGCTCGACTACAAGGATATCTACAAGCAGGCCATCGAGGACAACATACAGAGCCCTGCGGAGCTACCATATTTTGAGGGAGATTTCTGGCCCAATGTGATGGAGGATAATATCCGAGAGTTGGAGGAAGAAGAAGAGGCTAGGAAGAAGGTACAGTTTTTTTCATTACTAGTGGCTACGCCTTTAGGGGCACTTTCAGGGAAGAGGGAGAGTCAACCCTTTCATTATATAGTTTTAACGGAAGGGGTAAAAATATGAGCGTGGGAAGTTCCGTATTATTTTGTAAGTGCGATTTTTCTTGCGTTTTGAAGGTACTCTCCTCCAAAAGAATTGCTAATCTTTTATGGTACCGATAAGAAGCTTCTCTGTAAAAAACCATATCTGTTTTAAGTTTAGAGTTGTTCCTTCGCTTCACAACACACACAAACAGATACACAACTTTTATGTTTTATATGATATTAAATACTAATTCTTGTTATTTGCAGGAATTGGAAGAAGAGGAGCGCCGGGCAGCTGCAGCTGAAGCAGAAGACGATCCCGAGCCGGGTGATACTGCGGACGGCAGCAACAAGAAGGGCAACAAAAAGAACCAGAAGAAGCGCAAGAGCACGGCCCAGCGCAAGGTTGTGAAAAAGCCAAACCAGGGTCAGTCTGACCTGCACAGCAAGGTGATGGCCACCATGGAGAAGCACAAAGAGGTCTTTTTCACCATTAGGCTGCACAGCGCCCAGAGCGCCGCCAGCTTGAGCTCCATCACGGATCCGGATCCGCAGATGTCCTGCGATTTGATGGACGGCAGGGATGCCTTCCTCACAACCGCCCGAGAGAAGCATTACGAGTTTAGTTCGCTGCGCCGATGCAAATATTCTACCCTTGCCATGGTTTACGAGCTTCATACACAGGTATACAATTATCTTGAGTGTAGTATCTTTTCATATATTAACACTTCCTGGATGGACAAAACAACAAAATAGAGGAGGGGGTGGGGGACTTCTTATTAAGAAACGTCAAAATTTATCATGGTAATACATTGTATCTGATTTAAAAACAAAGAGTGGGGTGGGGATCTAATATATTTTCAAAAAAAACATTGTTTGTCATTCCGTCCCTCTCCCTCTCTTCTTTGCATTTATTTGGTCTCTGTTTAAGTTACTGTACATTTTTCAACTCAGTAACAACAAATTTTCTCTTGAAATTCATGATTATACTTGTTCAAAATTCTTTTATACAATTATCTTCTATAATTATGAGGGAGGGAAGGGGCAACAGGAATTTTTAATATACAGCCTTTTTTGACGCTGAACAAAGCAGAAATTTGACATAAGATATTTTTTATCGTCTATTTTCCTATCCCTGTATTCTAATAATTGATGATTTTTTATTGATTTTTTATATGAAAATAATTCCTAATTAGGTATCATTAAATTATTTTTTACGAATAATAGTATTTTTTCTTATAGCCATTATTGAAGCTGTATTTTCAACTCGGATTCTTATTGTGCATGGCCTAGGCAAAAATTATGAACTTTCATAGGTTCAATATTCTTTAGATGAAAACCTCTATCTATTCTTGCAACAAATGTTTTTTTCTTAACGGATTGAAAAATATTTATTGATGTTATACTTTTGTTTCTAGGGCCAGGATAAGTTTGTGTATACCTGTAACAACTGCCAGAAATCTGTTGAGACCAGATACCACTGCACCGTCTGTGACGATTTCGACCTGTGCGTCACTTGCTACAACGACAAGGGCCATCTCCACAAAATGGAACGGCTGGGATTCAATCTTGACGACGGCAGCACGGCCGAGGGCACCAATGCTAATAATCCTATCGAGGCGCGCAAACAGTCCATTACTAGGTGTATCCAGTCTCTGGTGCACGCCTGCCAGTGCCGCGATGCCAACTGCCGACTGCCCTCGTGCCACAAGATGAAACGGGTTGTGAACCACACCAAGGGTTGCAAGCGCAAGCATAACGGCGGCTGTCCTATCTGCAAACAGCTGATTGCCCTTTGCTGCTGGCACGCAAAACTGTGTCCAGAGGCCAAGTGTCCTGTTCCTTTCTGCCTTAACATCAAGCAAAAGCTGCGACAGCAACAGCTGCAGCAGAGGATCAAGGAGGCCGCCATGATGAGGCGTAGAATGGCCCAGATGAATGCTAGATCAAATCCTGGTGGTATGAACGGAGCGGCTGGTGCTGGAAAGGTAAAAAGATTAAAAAATATTCTGCCAATGAATTTCTTATTACATGAATCAGGTTTGGTATAAGGAACATTTATGGATAAAGTAGCATCAATTTTTTAATTCAATTTGAAAAAAATTACCAACTACTGATGTAAAGTTTAAACAACCCTTACTCAAATCATAGCGTATTGCAAGCAAGATACTTTTTTATGTACTCTTGTCCTATTGCGCAAATGGAATCTGTATATATAGATAATGAGATTATTTAAGACTAGAAAAATTAGATCTTAAATTTTTATAGCCTCTGTAAAAATACATAAAAATTTTATTAACTGACACGGACTGACCATGGTTAAAGAGTAGCTTGCGCTACATGATCAGATTCTAATATTCTATTAATTTATAGGGAATGCCAACAAGTATGCCAAGTCAGGTGCCAATGTCAGCGGCTCCAACATCCATGCCTCAGTCTATGCCAGGCAATCCAGGTCTGCAGACCACCGCTGGCAAGCCTGGACCTCAACCCAACCAGGGTGTCCTAGATGCAGTCAAGAAGGTACACACGGTTTGTCTATATACAACATTTTTACATAATTTAAATCGCCCAACTACTACCTAACGATTTCTGCTAGGAGGTTCCAACTTTTAAATATTAATTAAAGTACAAACAAAGGGCTACGGGAGTTTAATTTGGATAATTTGTAGTTCCTCCCTAAATGAAATCAATTTGATTATCCTAAGTACCTACCATGCCATTAATAGTAATGTAAAACAAGCTAAAAGTTTACCATCTTATTAAAACCTTTTCCATTCTCAGGTACAAGAAGAGGCAATAAAGCAGCGTATGCCCGACCCCAACGGTCCCCGCCAAGTAAATCCCGGCGGAATGGTGGGTGGCGTGATGCCTGGTCAACAGCAACAGCGTCCGCCACAGCAGATGGGCGGCCAAGGCCCTGGTATGCCCGGTCAACAACAACAATGGCAACAGCAGACACAGCAGCCAAACATGATGAGCATGCAGGGCGGACAGATGCGCCCGGGCATGGGTCGTGGCGTGATGCCCGGTCAACAGGGTGGTCAACAGATGCCAGGCGGGCAGGTTGGCCAGCCTGGGCAACAGGGCGGTCAAGGTGGGCCGGCGGGCACGCAGGGAAATCAAGTCCCGGAGAGAAGAACTATGCAGAGCTTACAACAACTTATACAGGTATAGTTGACATTTTCTGCTCTGGTTAGTATAGTCAAAAATTAATAAAATGTTTAATAACTTACTGATTGCGAGTATAAAACGTAAGAAACTTCTATTTCATTATTATAATATTCAATGATATTGTCTACAATGCTTACGTAACGTAAATGATATGTTGTTTCCGTGATCTTTCGTAACATATGCGAACATTATTTACCAACAATTGATAATATTTCTTTTATCAAACCTATTGAAATAATTGAAATATTTCTTTCAGGCCCTACGTTCCACGCCATCACCTGCCCAACAGCAGCAGGTACTCGCCATACTCAAGGGAAATCCAAGTCTAATGGCCGCTTTCATTAAGCAGCGCCAGAACCAAAACCACGGCGACGGCCAGGGATCGTCTAACACGTCCCAGATTTTAAACCAGCTGCAGCAATCCGGCGCGGGCCAGCTGATGAACAACCTGAATGCTGGTGGCCAAACAGGGGCTGGTCCCGGCGGGCCGCAAGGCTCTGTCGGTGTTCCGAACGGGCCACCTGGTTCTATGACAAACCCAAGCATGGGCGGACCGATGGGTGGACCGCCGCAGGGGATGATGGGAGGGCCACAAGTCAGTGGCGGCGGCCCAATGAATAATCAGGGCATGATGAGCCAAGGCGTTCCTCCGCAGGGAATGATGCAAGGCCATCCAGGACCTCCAGGTATGATGCAACAGCAACGTTATGGCCGCCCAATCCACCTGCAACAACAAACCAACCAATTTCCAGGCGCTGGTGGCGGACCGCCCGGTCAGTTCCAGCAACCGGCGCCGCCGCAATACACCGGCGGTATGGGTCCCCGTGGCGTTGGCATGGGCCAATACGGCCAGGGCATGCGCCAGCCTATGATGAACCAGCAAATGTTTTCGCAGGTTCGCTCGCCGTCTCCCGGTATGCCCGTAAGGTCGCCGAACCCAAATGCTTCACCGCGGCCGCCGCACATGGTACAATCGCCGCACGCCAATTCGCCGCACCACATGCAGCAGATGGACGACGGGTCCAATTCTCACATGATGTTGGGTCAGAACAACTCCATGGGCGGGGGTATGGGTGGAATGCAGGGGGGTATGAGCATGGACACCTCCAACCAGGGGGGCCAGGAGGGCAACAGCATGACCCCTCAGGATCAGTTGAGCAAATTTGTGGAGACACTATAACATAGGGGGAATAGGGCACACAGCCTTCCAACACACTAGAAATATATCATTAATAATAATATGCCACACAGGATTCCTACAGGCTGAGACTGGGTAGATATAGTATCCATCTATCTCGCTCAACAAAAAACACAACTTTTGAAATCTCGTAATTGTTGTACTACATCAAGTACTCAAGAATAAAAACATAATTCCTAGTAATATTTAATCTTTGTATATTATAAGAAAATAAACAGAGATATTATTTATATAAAATATGTACAACTTCTATATAAAATAAACAATAACTCCAAAGATTGAAGTTGTATATTGGTCAGTGAAGAAACTTTTATATAAAAAAAATGTGACTCAGTGATATCTTTTAAATAATGAAAAATCCATAAAAATAGCTACTTTGGGGGAAAAGTGAACAGCTAAAAAGCACCAGAACAATTACTGTAACATTTTCCCCCCCAAACGCCGCCTATAGATATATAATTAAATATATATATTAAGTGAATTATTAATATAAATGGCTACCTAATTAACGCCATGAATTGTGATTAAATCATGCTAATAATATGATTGTAATTCAATTTAAAAATATTTCTTGCTGCGTGATGTTTGTTTGAGTCCAACTCTTGAAATATCAAATCTTGTTGCCTTCTGCAAATTGCATTCTTAAATATTAATACAAAAATATAACTATACAGAAAAAAGCTGAAATTTTAGCTATTATAATTATATGAAGAAGAAAAAATTATATTTGTTTCTGGTTTTTAGGTCAGTTTTGGGTGAAGGGAGAGGGATTTTTGTTTCGAGTATGGGGCAACTTTTGTCGTCATTTATGTCCTCCAGTTTTATTTTACACTCATGTTTTTTAGTTTTTACTTAAAATATTGTTATCATTATTTTGTTATTATTTATATATAAATGTCTGTCTTTCCGATGGAAGGAGAATATATATTGACCTGATTTTAAAGATAATATAATACTTTTTATGTTGTACCTAATTTCCAGAAACTGTTAAGAAACGGTCAAATAATATCTAGAAAAAGCACTTGTTTTTGTTTAGTACCATGGTTAATGTGCATTAACAGAAATATAAACAAAGATTATTTTAGAGAATATTATAAAAATACACAAATCTTTTTAATTAACTTTAAAGATTTAAGTATTTTTCATATTTTCTTAAAAATCTTTGTTTGTATATCGTAAGTGTATGAGTGACCCGAAATTTTATTTTGAATCAACGGGTGATAATTAAATATACAGATATAAATGATAAAAAATATTAATTTTATTATAAGATATTTGAATTGTTGATGGGTGTAATGAAATTTCGTTGGTTATTTTATGAGAATGTGTAGATTTTAAAGCCGTACATACACAGTTTAAAGAAGATGGATTTACTATGAATAAATAAGTTCTGAATAAAAAAATTTTCTTGTTTTTTTTTATTTCAAGAGCAAAGCTTCCTTATAATTAATATTGTCCGCTTGTCAGTGAAAACTTGGATTTTAAAGATTTTAGTGAGATTCTTTCTTCTGTGGCTTAATAATTTGTAAAAAATACCACTCAAGGTAATAAAACCGATTTTAATATCCGCAGAAAGCCGTCAATAATTTGGTGCAATAAATATCAAGAACCATCCCATAAATCTTTATATGAATTTTCATATTAAACACGATCGTCTGCTAAAGTTTGAGCCTTTATCTGCATGTAGAATGAATTTTTAGCGGCATTCTATGCGCTAGTGCTCAAAATCTTCAAAATTATCCAAATTAAGAAAAGTTGTTTATTTCTAGTGCCCAAAGTACAAGACAGCAAAACATTGAATTTTAGATCCATTGTCACATCCCTACACCCCTGCTAGAGCACTGCTCGGTTCGAACCTTCTCACCGCCATGTTGGAAATGTCCTATTGACTTCAAACTTTGCACGATGATTCCTGTAGCAGTTGTTGCTTTTGATCCAAATATCGAATGTTCATTTAGATTTTCTTGTCTTTGGCTACAACTTTTGTCCTTTTTAAAAAGCGAAGCTTTGCTATAATTATAGAGTAAGTCCGTCCCTCCGAGCTCTTTTCGTTAATTTAGACATGTCAGAATTGTCCTTTTGATTTTAAACTTATTATTATTTGATTCTTTATTTGTCTTTATCATTTACTTACAAAAATTACATTTAAAGTGTAACAATATTAATTTAAAACTCATTCAAAATATTCAAGTTGGATAAAATTTGTTTATGTACACATATATAAAAGAATATTATTTCAAAATTACATTGGTTAAAACAAGATTTTCACATACTGTGACATTCCCTTTCTTCAGTCATATTTTAAGTCTTCAAAAAGTAATAGTGGAACACATTTAAGATGTGATTGGCAGACTGAGTAAAGAAGGGAGGGGTAGGGACAGTTTTATTAAGAGCAGAATGCTCTAACACTGTTAGGTACAAGGGTCGCCAGAGGATGAATAAAGGATCATTTTCGACTGGTCCCTTACCTTGGTATTGTCCCTATAACTTAAGTCACACATCCTGTGATATACCCTTAGCCCAATCATATAAGTCATCAATAAAGCCTCCAAAATGGATATAGTAGTATGCATGGATATATTGACAGGGGAAAATTTGTCGCCAAGTTAGCATGTTAACATGGACCTCACTTAATGGCCAGTTCGTTCATCCAGTTTAATATTAGAAGATTGGGTAAAGGAGGTGGATGGGGGTATCGTTATTCTAGCCAGCTGTGAGGATCACTTTATCAGAGTCTATGCAAATCTGGTGCAACATCCAAGTAATAATATATCGATTCATACAAACCACATTTGTATTAAAAGTTTTTCAATCAATAAGTACAGTATATCACAATGATGTTTTCTTTTTAAAACACTAGCAGCTACGCCCCTAGAATCCTCTAGGGGCACTTAATGTAGGAGGGAAAAAGTCGCATCATCTCATTTTAAATTTGAGTTTCAAAAGAGTAAAAAATATTTTTTTTTTTTGGGGGGGGGATGAAGACACCCTCCCCAAAAATAGATTAAAACCTTCCCAGGCCTATAAGAAGCTTCACTGTAAAGGAGAACAATATCAGTTCAGCGGTTAGCGAGATCCTTCGGGATAAACAAAAAACGCTTACTACTTTATATTATAGGATTATTAGCTGCACCCCTAACATTTAAGGGCTTTGTAGTTCTATATAGGGCAGAAAAATAGCTTAAAATCAACCCGAGACCTGAATGTAAGATAAAATAGCCTAAACAATATGAAGCTTCCTTACAATGCAATGGAGAAATCAATCGGTACAATGGTTAGTGAGATCTAAACGGACAAACAAAAAATATTACTGCTTTATATAAAAGAATTAATTAATTAATTAAAATAACAAGAACAGAATTTCCCCCAAAAAATGCAAAAACGTATTTTTTCAAATTATATCATCACAGTTAAAATATCTAAGAATAACATTTGCTTAATGTTTATATCGATAATATATAATATAATTATGCAATATCTTTATCGAGGGAATAACTTTATCTTACTAATATAACATAACTTAATATTTTCTAATTTTAAGCTTTCTAACTTATATATAAAAAAGTTATGGTTTTATACTTTAATATGTGGGGAATGTTATTTTTGTTTAATTATTTATTTTGACAGGTATTATCATAAAATCACTTTAAAATATGTTTTTTTTATATGTTTTATTCACTGTATTTTCAAACTTTTGTTGCCGGGATCTTAGGGCTAACTACATTACTCAGAGAGGTTGCTAACACACACACACATTTACGCACACACACACATACTCTCACACACAAACACACAATCACACACACACAAACACACACTCACACACACAAACACACAGACGTTCACTTATAATACATAGTGTTTAACAAAAATGTAGTTTTATAAATATTTAAATATTAAAATATTTTTTACCTAAAGAAAATCTATTTTTCCTACAATTAATTTGTAAAGTTATTTTTGTAAACAAATGTTTAGCTTATTTGCTTAAATTTCTAATTTTTGGACACCCTTTGTACTAAAACAGACACACACAAACACACACACACACACACTTACTCCGGGAGTAAATGGGGGATGTGTAAGAGAAGAGGTTATACATATGAGGCTCCGTTGGGGGGGAGTAGGAGAGGGAGAGGGTACTATCAGAGGGAGGCTGATAAATATATTAGGATACGTAAAAGTATGAAGGGGTGAGTCGAATGACGTTTTTGTAATAACACTAGTAATTGTAGAGTTGCTGCGTTAAAGTATTTACTAGTGGCTTCGCCCCCAGCCTATAGGGGCTTAGCTCCAAGAGGCATGATCAACCTAATTTTTCTTATTTTAGATTTGGGTATTCGAGGTGTCCCAACTAGGTGTACTTTGGGATATTCCCCTGTCATCAAGAGGTATAAAATAGCATGAAAAATAGCTTAAAACCATCTCTTAAGACTTAAGTTATCGAAAAAATTAAATAGCCTAAAACCATCACAGGACCTATGTAAATCTTACATTGAACAGAGAACCCGATCGGTTATTTTAACGCAAACACAAATCCTTAACTTGGAGTTAAACAGTAAATTTTGTCTAAATCATTATTTTTGTAAACTAAATGGAGTAGGCAAAACAGGTTTTCTGCTTTTTTGTATGATAACTTAAAAGATATGTAAAAGTATATGAAGACAAACCAAACATATATCTACACGGGTCATTTATAATAGAAACAAGGATGACAACATCCATAAGTAGCGAAGCACAAAATTTTGTGGATGGGACTGACCGTCATGGTTGTTTTCTTCAAACAACGGGAAATTTAATTTTGATAACTTCAACTGAAAAAATTTTGAAAATCGGACTAAAAACACCAAAGATATGGGGGAAAATGTAAACAATATAAAATAGCCAAAAACCTGCAAAAAGGCAGTCTGACCTTCATAGTTGTTTTCTTAAAACAACGGAAAATTTAATTTTGATATCTACATATAACTGAAAAAATTTTGAAAATCGGACCATAAACACCAAAGATATGGGGGCAAATGTGAAAAATTAAAAAATAGCCTAAAACCTGCTAAAAGGCCGTCCGACCGCCATTGATGTTTCTTAGTTAATTGTGCTCGTTAAAGATGGGAATGTTGTCAAAAAATTTCAGAATTCTATCTTTAATAGGAGCTGAGTAAATCCCATTTCCCCCATTGCGTTACGGACGGACGGACTGACGGACAGAAAAAGTGAATTATAGAGTAGCTTTGCTACTAAAAACATTATTATCATTTGAGTATACGTGTCAACTTCACCATAGTCTCAAGGCGAATGTTAGAAATAAATATCCTAATATAACCCCAAGACATTCGTAAAACTTTCCTGAAAAGTAAAAACCATTTAGATCAGCGATTTCTGAGATCCTAAGCTTTAAACAAAAAAAACTACTTTATATTATAGGAAGATAAATTCATATTTATACAATCCTTATATAAAAGTAACAGGATGTTTGTGTGTACCAAAAGAGCTTGCTAATCACTGGACTGATATGGTTCTCCTGTACAGTGAAGCTTCTTATCCAGGGAAGGTTTTTAACTATTTGTGGGGAGGGTACCTACACCCTTCCGAGAGAAAATACACATGGAAAAAATCTAGCTCCCCGCCCCCCTCCCCTAAAAAAATCTCCTAAACTTTCCTTTTGAAACAAAATTATATGTGTGTGGAGAGTCGACGAAAACCCGCCCCCCCCCCTCCTTCCCCCTTCTAAGGAAGTATCAACTGGTTTTTAAAAAAATTCTCGTCTGTCTATTGTTAGGATCTCGCTAACCATCAAACTTTCCATTTTTATTAATCTTCACATATTCACATAGATATGTTTCAAGCCTAAAATTAATTGATATAATTAGGAAATGATAAAAGTTGCACTATCTCTTTCAAAACTAGGCCGAACCTAATTTATGGGCAAGTTTCCCATCCCTTACCCCTGGGGTTTAGAGTTTACACTTGCCAAAATTTCTCCCCCACGCCCTCAGGCGAAACGAATTATTAAAAAAGCTGCAACGTCAGATGGAGTCTTAGAAAATGCCATTTCTCGCGGTCGTGCGTCATGTTTAAGGGTGACGCAAATTTCAGATCTCAGATTTCAAGACTTGAAACAAATTTATATTTTATCTTTATATCATAGGGAATTAAATAATCTTGCAAGCATCACTTCTATCTTATAGTCATGCGTCATGTTGGAAGGGTTATGCAAATTTCAGATCTTAGATTTCAAGACTTGAAAAAAATTATCTTTATATTATAGCGAATTAAATAATCTTGCAAGCATCGCTTTTATTTTATAGAGAAAAATTATACATCAAATAGTGAAAACTGAGAACTGAAATTTGCTTCACCCTTTCAACATGACGCATGACCGCGTACGACCGCGAAAATGGCATTATATTAGACTCAATCCTAAACTTTGCATGTCATACTTTCGACTTTTAAACACTCTCCATTTTTGGAACAGTTTCAGCTTTTACTCATATTTGGTTACATCAAAGTTATTTTTGGATTTTAAAAATTTTGACCAGAAAATTTGTTCTTAATAAAAAAACAGAGACACTTAAACAGACAGATATCTTGTTACTTTTAAATATTGATGTTTTAAGGTGGATAAAAATATTAGTTAAATATTATAAAATTATATTATTATTTATATTGCTTGATAATATTGGAATTATACATATTCTAAAATGTATAAGACTAGCGGCTTCGCTCCTAGAGGCCTCTAGGTGCACTTGAGGAGGAGGGAGTTGAATCCCAAAACCTCTTTTTTAATTTGGATGTTTAAAAAAGTAGAGAAAAAATTTGGTGGGGGGAGGATATTCGTCCCTCTCCTACCTTATTTCCTTTAAGTTTAAATTTTTTTTGAGGGGGGATGATTTTTTCTAGGGGCGATTTCTCTTGGGAGGGTGGTGGTACTCTCCCACAAAATTTTTAAAAACATGAAAATGAGACCTATGAAAAGCTACCCTGTTGAGGAGAACCCGATTGGTTTAGCGGTTAGCGAGATACTTCGGTACAAACGAACAGAATGACAAACAGACATCATCGTTCTACTTTGTATTATAGATATATGTACATTGTACATGGTTATAGTATTGAAGTTATTTATGAATTGAAAATCTCTGCTGCAAGCTTGTTCAAATGTCAGTGTGTGTGTGTGTGTGTGTGTGTGTGTGTGTGTGTGAGTCTGTGTATGTGTATATGTGGTGCGCTACGAGAGAGAAATGTTTTTGCTAGTAATCTCCAACTAATAGATAAAGTAGATCTAGATGGTCAATCTGGCTCAGTACTCAGTATAACTTTAAAAGAAAATTCTGGTATAGTCCCTTTCGTGATATTGCCTCTTAAGGGGCTTTTCGTCGTCTTTTCACATTAGCGTTTCTCCTATTTCTAGCCCTTGCGCGGGGCTCTAACCCTGCGGGGCAACCACCTAACCTACCCTAAAGTAACATATCTAAAGCTATATATCAAGAAAGGACTATAGCAAAAAATTCTAACACCTGTGGTTATTTTTGTTATCTAATACAAAGTAGAACGATGTCTGTCTGTCTGTCTGTTTGTCTGATTGTTTGTACCGCCAAGGATCTTGCTAACCACTGAACCGATTGGGTTCTCCTTCACAGGGTAGATTCTCATAGGTTCCGGGAAGGTTTATAGCTATTTTCTTGGGGGATGGGACACCAACAACACCCCAAAAAATGAAAATTCCCCCCCACCAAAACTTTTTTTTCTTTTTAAAACTAAAATTAAAACTAAAGCCCCTAGAGGCTAGAGACGAAGCCGCTAGTATACGATATATTACGATATTCCAAGTGACGAAAATTTTCGTCTGTAAAGCTTACACAGCTTACATTATCCCAAGAAATTTTACATTTCATAACTGAATTATTATATGTTTTTTGTCCAGGTATAAGGTATAACCAACAAGTGAAATAAATCTAAAATAATATTTGGGAGGCAAATGGAGTGGTTGTCAATTACGATGTATTGCCTCCCAACGACAGCTGACAACAACGTACAGGTTTCGTGATTTTTTTCCGAATTAATTTCGTTATTGGTAAAAGCTGTGTTTTGTCATATGCTTAACCTTATACCATTTTTACATAATATAATTTAGCAAAGAAAAGCTTTATCCCAAGAATTGCGATTATTTAATTATAGCTGACTCATTATGCGAACGAAAGAAAAAAATAACCGCCCTTTCTAACCAATAATAAAGCCGTATTTTCCTATTGGCTGATTTAGAGATTATGCATCTAAATAATTCTATTCCCCAATGTCACTGGGTACCAAATTATCTCATTACACTTTTTAGAGAGGAAAGTTTGACAAAAGTTTATTAACACTAGCCAATAATTTAGTTTAGTTCAAATTTCAAGTAAGGTGGTGAATAGTTAAGAAATTTTTAACAAAATTTTAATTTGTATAACGTTATGTGTCGATAATATATTAAGTCAGTTTTTCTTATACCCTAATTTTATGTAGTTATTATTAATATTTTTTGTAAAATGCTCTAAAACTCAACATAAGTAGTTTTGCATAAAAAAGGTTGCAGAAATTTGCAATTATAATACAGAAATGCTATGTCATTTTGACCAAACCCTAGTAAAAGTTTTCACTTTTGCATGAGGGGGCACTGGCCCTATATCAATAAATATAGAATACATGTGGATATTATGACAAGGGAAAAATTGTCATCAATTTAGGTTGCTAACATTTATTGATCAGTTCGTTCATACAGTAGGAGAGGCAAGGATGTGGTTAAGGGTCTGCATGGAGTTGGGGGAGGTCGTTATTTTGGCCAGCTACAAGTTTCACTTTTTAGAGTACTCATGATTTTGAATTTTCTGGTGTAAGATCCAAGTAATAATAAATCCATTGTTAGATACCACATTGTTGATATAAACCATTGAAATTGTATGGAAATTTTTTTGACATGATATAACTTTTGCAGATGCCAATCGATTGAGTTCTACATTTTTTTTGATCTGCACATAAGTCCTTGGATGTTATTTAGCTATTTTATTTTTTAATTAATTGATGGTAGTTTTAGGCTATTTTTCTTCCTATCTCTTCAAATTCCATAAATGCTAATGTAGCTAATAGTTGTATAAAGTTTTATCTTTTTTGTTTTTCCATTAAGTTCTTTTTAAAACCACTGAAAAGTATTTAATTCTTTGAAGGTTTCAAGTTTAGGAAATCTTTAAAAGTTCATTAACAGCTTCAGGAATGGTTTTAGGCTATTTTATTTTTAAATTAAAAAACATTTTGTCGTAGGGTACCTCTATCCTTCCAAGAGAAGTCTCCTCTAGAAATAAAACCCTCCGCCCCAAAATTCTCGTTCTTAAATTATTTGAAAGTGAAGGGTTGTATCACCCCCCCCCCCCTCTTCCTTATCAAGAGGCTTTTAGGGGCGTAACTGTTATCCTATTATATAAAGTAGTAAGTAATTTTTGTCTGTCCCAAAGGATCTCGCTAACCGCTGAACCGATATTGTTCTCCTTTGCAGTGAAGCTTCTTACAGGTCCTGGTAAGGTTTTAAACTATTTTTAGGGAGGGTGTCTTTACCTAACCCCCCCCCAAAAAAAAAAAAAATTAATGTTTGAACACAAATTTAAAATGGGAAGAGGTCGACTTTTCCCCTCCTAACTTAAGTGCCCCTAGAGGCTTCTAGGGGCGTAGCCGCTAGTTATCTCATATAGTTATAACATATATTGTGTTATATTTCAGAAAAAAGATAAATGCAAAAAAATGTCGGACAAGAGCCGGTTACAACAATACCTGGATACCAAGCTCCCCAGTTTATTCCAGAACATGGAATTTTCATCCCGGCGGATGAAAAATTATCTTCAGGAAAAAATCCATTTAATAGATAAATAGATATAACATGAAAAGATAGAATAAGAAGTAGATAAATAGATAGATGATGACTAGAGAAGTAAAGGGTTCTAGTGAGAGAGGGATATAATGGCTGTACAGAAAGACAGACAGACAGGCTAACAGAAAGACTAAATACAGATTATAAAAAAAACTGACAGACATCAAGTAGTAAGAAAGACAAACAGATAGACAGATATCAAAACAAACAAACATCAAGAAGTAAAAAACATAAATAGAAAGACAGATATCAATACAGACAAATCCAAAAACATTTCAGAATGTAATAAAAACAGCTATTAGTAAGGACTTTAAACTCAGATTTATTGTGTAGTACTTTACCAGCTGAAAGCAACTATTTTTTTTCTTTTTCAAAAAGCTGCTGTATTTTAAAATCTAATCACAAACATACATACAATCAGACAGACAATTAAACAGACATTTGAATTACAATCAGGAAGACAATTACACAGGCAATTAGACAGACAATTAGACAGACAATTAGACAGACAATTAGACAGACAATTAGACAGACAATTAGACAGACAATTAGACAGACAATTAGACAGACAATTAGACAGACAATTAGACAGACAATCAGACAGACAATTAGACAAACAATCAGAAAGACATATATAGATAGAAAGATAGAATGACAATTAATACATATTAACAATAGAAATGGAATCTTCTTTTCAGTTTTTACTTGCATGTACAATAATATCAACATTCGCATTTCTCTCTGTTCAACAGGATCTCAGGTTTTCATAATGGCCAATTTATCTTCCATAAACCTATCCCTGTAACATGTAAAAAGATTGAATTGTTTTCTATATAAAAGTAACAGGTCTTGTGTCTGTCTTTCAGTGTGTAGCAAAAGATTTCGCTAACCGCGCGACTGATATGGTTATCCTTTACAGTGAAGCTTCTCATGGAAGGTTTATGACCATTTATGGTTGGAGGATACCTCCACCCCAGAAAGAGAAATTGCCCTTGGAAAAAAGGACCCAACCTCAAAAAATTGCTTTCTTTTTCTTTTTAAAACTATGATTTAACGTGGTCAACTGAACCTAACTTATACAGAGCATTTCCTCTCTTTAAAAATATTCAAAGCATCCAAGCATCAAATTTTTTAGGCTTGGTCGCGGCTGACGCGCGGCTACCGAGCCTTGGCATTGTGTATTGACAGAAAAATTGAGGAAGAAAATGGAATGGACAATACAAATGTAAACCTTTGTTTCTCCTTTAAAAAAAACAAGAATTTAAAGGCAGAACTTATCAAACATACATTTTGAAAAAAAGTTCATTTATCGTCTATTGTCATATCCCATGAAAAAGCCAAATTATGAAATCTGTATCAACCTAGATATAATGAAATAGTAAAAATGCAGGAAGAAAAGTATAATTTTTCTCGAGAATTGTATAACTGCACAGATCTTAATAGGCAGGAGTTTAGTTATATATAATGTTTGCTGCGAAGCTTTTCCACGTTTAGGATGTCCGTCCGTCCGTTAAAATCGTCCAACAGCATTAAGATATTAAATATGAAATTATGTGCCAAAAAGGCTTACCTGTTATGTTTGACAATATTTTGGTCATTTTTTTAGTCATTATCGAGAAGATGATTAAAATCCCTCTATAGATTATATGACGTCATACGATAGAATAGCCAATAAGAGGCCAGTATAAACTGTAATTGAACAATGCAATGATAAAATTTATGCTGGCCACTCATTGGTTACTTTATCGTATGACGTCATATTCTGTTGAAGGACTTTAATCATCTTCCAATATCAACATCAATTCCGTCAATTATCTTCACTTTTGGAGGGGGGTGGGGGAAATTGGATAATAAATCATACCAATACTCAAAGTTTACAAACACGTTCTCTCATTTGTGACCTTGTAACTTCAAGGGATCTTAGGGGACAAGACAAAAGCAGATTAATGGATACTCAGCTCAAAATACGATGAACAAAAGTACCCCCCAACCCCCTATAGATTATAATTATTGGTGGAAAAGTTAGGACACTTCTTGTTTTTGCTAATAGTATAATTTACTTTTCAATATTATCTCCTTCCCTTGTAACACATGAAAAAATTTGTAAAAGCACTGGTACGATAAATTTTGTCTGATTGGTTGAGTATTTTTTTTCAAAGGTCGTCATATTTTTATTTTTAATTTGTAACACAAATATAAAATGAAAATCACACAGTTAATTCCTGTGTTGTTTGCTTAGGCCTTGGCAACCAAATCTGTAAATTTTATACTACTATGCCATGCGGTATATCTATAATACAAAGTAGCTTGATGTCTGTCTGTCCGTCCGTCCGTCCGTCTGAAGCTTAAGATCTCGGTAACCACTGAACCGATCGGATTCTACTCTTCAGGGAATATACCTA
>LS045441.1:21861-36116 GCA_900241095.1 Acartia tonsa
CCCCAGTGGTCAAGAAGTAGGTTTGAGTGAAAAAAGCATTTATCCTGAAAATGAGGACACAGACAGATGGACAAAGTGAATAATGGAGACGAACAACATGTATAAAATTTTTTTTCAGGAAGCATTTCTTTTCCAGTTTCAGAAAGCATAGGTGTCTATGATCCATATACTCATCAAAATCCAGGTAACTGCATCCACTAGTTGTCAGGTTTATGTGTAAGGTTCGAGAAGCAGCTTAAAGTGCCAATAAAATATTACGTCATGCATAACAAATGAACCAGTGCAATGGTAGGCCAGTTTACATTTTAATTGACCAATAGAAAAAATGTATACTGGTCTATGATTGGTCATTTGTATTGTATGACGTAATTTTTTTTATATTATTATAAGCTGCTTCAGGTTTTAATTTAGGTTTTTTTTTATAAAAATTACGTTTGCAATGTTTAGCGGTTTTGCCCCTAGCCTCTGGGGGCTTAGCCCTATGAGGTAAGGGGAAGTCAACCCTCCTATATCCCAGGAAAATAGCCTAAAACCATCACAGGACCAGTAGGTATATTCCCTGAAGAGTAGAATCCAATCGGTTCAGTGTTTTTCGAGATCTTAAGGGACGGACAGACAGGTAGACAGACGGACGGACGGACAGATATCAAGCTACTTTGTATTATAGATTATAATTTACAATCTTTTTAGAGCATTTAGATATTTTATAGGTATTGTAGAACATTGACATGTGTCAAATTACCCCAGCTTTATTATATTTTAAAATCTATCTTTCTAGATGAAGGTGTAGAGTATAATAGTATTGAATACACAGGTGATGCTTCTAACACTGAAGAAACAACTAGCAGCCAAGATTATCAATATAATTCGGTTGAAAATCAAGTTCAGATAATTAAAGGTAATTATAGAAGGAAAATTTTATCCAAGAGTAGTGCAGCAATAAAAATCTATCTAAGTTTTTAAAAAATATTCTCTCTCTTTCTTTGTTTGTTATGGTAACATATAATCTGCTCTATAATACACTTTGTCCATTTGTCTATTTCATAATAGATTTTTTGCATCGCTAGTTATGGATGTTTTCATCCATGTTAAATAGTTTATTAATTCCAAATATAAATCAACAGGGAAAGCATAGCTCATTAATTGATTAAACATAGTTTCTTAGGGTGAGACACTTATGGCAGGTGTCCCAAATTAAGTCACCGTAATGAATGGCGCTCTCCACAGAGGAGCTTGGGATAAGGGTAGTACTGATATTATGTACGTGAATATAGAGTATCTAAACTTACTCAATAATCCCCTTCTTACACAATGAGGGGAAGTTGCGTGAATGCATTCAATTGAGAAATTCGAGTTGCCACATGGGAACTAGAATTCGAACTCTCATCGCCGTAACTCAGTGCGTTACCACATTATCCTTGTAATTTTCCGTAGATTTTGTATGGGAGTCAATAGGAGCTTCTGGTGTGGACAAACAATCTTTAACTCAAAATGTCAATTTTCCTGAAGGTAAAGTTATATCTCCCCTTTAATAACGTAACAGGATCTCTGTTTGTCCATTTGTTTGTCTGTAATGAAGGATCTCGCTAACCGCAGAATTGATATGGTTTATTTTTTTTTACTTTTTCTTTTTAAATAAACTAGCGGCTACGCCCCAAGAGGCCTCTAGTGGCATTTAAATGTTTTATTTTAAATATCTAATTTGAGAAATAATTTGTCTATGTGTCGATCAGCTGTTAAATTCATGTCTCTACGCAGCGCCACTACGCTAGCGACACTATGCGGTTTTCTTGTGATTTCTCCTGGGAGGGTGGTGGTACCCTCCCCCAAAATAGTTATAAACCTTCCCGGGACCTATGAGAAGCTACCCTGTAAAGGAAAACCCGATCGGTTGAGCGGTGAGCGAGATACTTCGCTACAAACAAACAGACAGACAAACAAACAAACAGACAGACATCGTTCTACTTTGTATTATAGATGAATATTTAGGGATTAAGTTAAAATAATAAAAAGATTCAAACTCCTACAGACTTTTTATTTCATCGAGCCGCCCTAACTTTCTATATTGACTTTTCTAATTGTAGATAAGCTTTACAGCTAGAAATTATTACTCTAAAGCCAATCTGAGTAAACCCACAGAAATATTATATATACTGTAGCGAGTTTTTGGGAAATTTGATTCCAATTAGAAATAATTGAGATGTTATAACCATTATAATGTATTATTTAGAATATTTTTATAATCGTACAATTTATTTCTTTAATCGTAATAACAAAATGGGCATTGTAAAGAATTTTTATTAAAAATATTATAAAAATTTAAATAAAATAATTAATGTAAATTGGGTAGACATATAAAAGAACATTAAAAGAGTAAAAAGAGAATTTACATTATTAGTTTAGAAAATTTATTTCGTGGCAGCCACACAGACTATTTCTTATATTTTCTATCAAAAGCTATAAAATTTTGATTCTATAATATAATGTAGTAAGTTTTTTTGTCTGTAGCGAAGGATATCTGTGTATGCTTTTTTTTCCCTTCCATGTCCTTTTGAATATAGAGCTTCTAGATGATAGTGGCGCAGTCGCTAGTGTAATACAAACTTTATACCTAAAAACAAAAGTCATTAAAGTAGATATTCTGTTACCAAAATACCAATATGACAAAAATAGTCCTTTGTACATCAGACATAAACCTAGATTTATTAATATTGTCTGTATATTTTGACTGTCAGAGTAAAATTTATGTATTTATGACAGGGATTACTAAGTTACTATGGTACAACGCCAGGTAGCTAATTGTGTTTAGATTAGAATAATCATTTTTTACGTACATACTTTAGAGAGAATTTTAGATTGTAACAAAATTTTAAAATAAAAACATAATTATCATAAAAAATTCCCAGGGCGGGTTAAGACATTGGGGTGTTTATTACAGTAGTCCTCAAAATTTTATAATATCGTTTTCTTATTCGCTGGCTTAACTACTTTGGGGCTTTTCTTGAATTCTGATTAGTTGGTTCTTTAGGTTGAGTGTCCAAATAACAATTGCAATAATTAGAAGGGGTATGGTCATTGGGATGTACATAAATTAATCGGCCATTGTCATATCCCTTTAGATCCCTAAAATTCCATTAATTTTATAACTTAATTAACTTAGCATCATTTAAGTATGAGTAAAAAGTTAACCCGCCTGACATTAATGTCTCTACCTTTTGTAAAGGTTGTTTGATCCATATTCTTTAAAAATAACTTTTCTATATTTGCAATAATTTTTTCTATAAATAAATTGATATGGTGTTTTAAAATTACTTTTAACTGATGAAAAGTGTATTCATTTAGTTCTCTATCAAATGAGAGAAAACTTCACGTTTGTATTCTATATTATTCTATGATTTAGGCTCTCCCACCGGCTTGGACGACGAAAACTATTGTTTGAGAAGAGAAAACGGATAAGTGATTATGCCCTGGCCATGGGCATGTTTGGTATTATAGTTATGGTCATTGAAAATGAGCTTTCCTCAGCTGGTGTCTATGGAAAGGTAATTAACATGGGTCATTTTATAAAAAAAACCTGTCTCAGAAAACGATTATCTCAAAAAATGCCTTATTCGGATAACGCCTATCTAAAAAAAACGTTTTCATAAAACATTATTACAATTGTTTTAAATCTAGCATTCAATTTAATCCAATTCAATTAACATAAAACAAGACTGATTTTGTCCAGACGTATTGCCGCAATAAAAAGCCTTGAATAGTTTAGAGGCAGTGGGTTGAGGGATAAAACTTTTTTTAAAATTGGTAAATCTAAATCTGCAAAGAAGTTTCAGTAAATTAGTATCGACGACGCATTATTGTTAATCGAAATAACTTGTAAAGTCAGTACTTACATTGCACTACACAAATAGATTTACCATTTTTCTTTGTGTACTATGGAAAAATGTTAGTGTTTTGCTTCAAAGCGTCTATCGAGTATTGAAAATCCCCCCATCTTTTAAAAAAACAATTGAGTCAAGTTAAGAGGGATGGGTAGATTTTTACCCTATGCCTACCCCTGCAGGAGGCCTAAACCTGCAGTTCCTAACTGTCTGGGTCCTCTTCCCACTGTACCTTAACCCAGTTTTAAATATAATCTTATATATCTTATTATTAGTTTCAAATATAACCTTACCTAACGTGACTGACCTAAACTTTAAAAAGATGAAACTACCCATCCTCTTTTTTCAATTAATTTCAAAAATAAGGAAGAGTGGTTTGGAAACTGCTCGACTCTGCACCTTCAGGGAAACCGTCAAAATTTTATTTCTATAGCTTTAAAGCCTTTGGGACATCTCCAATATACATTAAAGAAATTTAGTTTAAATAACTGAACTTCAACTTGATTTTAGATTTTAAAATACATATTTCAAAATGATTTAACTTTCCTTGTAGCAAATACAAGTTTATTTTCTATCCCTTAAAGTAATAAAATATAAATTTGTTTTAACGCCCAAAGGCCGGAAAGGATAGGTTATTCTTTCAAATAAATTGTCAAATCGAAATCAACGATTGGACATTGTATACAAGCTACGTGTTTTATTAAATAAAGGCGTTTTAATTGAGGAGAAAGGGGAGCTTTATAAAGATTCTAAATATCTTTTTTGAAAAAGATTCAGACAAAAAAATTTTCTCATAACAACTTAATTTTAGTTCTTCTTTCCACCTATATCTTTTTGATACAATTCCCCTTCCGCCCGCGGCAAACATACATAGAGAGTCACAAGTTCCTAAGTTTGTCTAAATTTACTAACTTCTAGAATTTTGTGGTTTTTCTGTCAAGTTTTTGACAGCCAAGATTTATCTTTTCTCGCACTCAATGAAAATTCTTTATCAAATTTTGTTGATTTTCTGTTCAAATTGATTTAATCATGTAAAGTTATAAAAATATTTTTGACCTCCGACCTGATGTAGAAATATAATAAGATTTGATGTATGCATGCTCCCTTTGAAAGCTCTTAGAGGCACGGAGCGAAGCTATGCCTAAGAATTACTCAAATATCAAAAGGAATTGTTTCTAACCTTACTTTTATAAATGCCTTATACTCTATGTACTAAATTATTTACTAACTTTAAGAAATTTTCTTCTGATCTATTTAATGGGCAGGCATCTACGTTTTAACTATATGAATATGATTCGGAAGGTCCTTTCGGGCCCTTTCGAAGTTAAAAACCCACACGCTTCATTTGAAATAAACCAAAAATAAGGGTGGGGGAAGGCAGTTTTTTTTATTTTTGTATTGTCCTAGGTAAGGTTAAATTTTGGGTATGGGTGTTGGAGATAGGGGTGTGCTCGCAATGTATTTTGAGATAAATCTCCCAAATTATTTTACTTTTATTAAAATTTTAGGAGGATACCTACTCTACAGCATTAAAAGTTCTCATAAGCACATCCACACTGTTTCTACTCGGTCTCATTCTTGTTTATCATTCTTTAGAAGTTCAGGTAAATAATATCTTTTTTAAATATTTCCAGTATTGCTTCGAAACCGATTAATATCCGCTGGATTTGAAACGGTTCTCTTCTATACTAAACAATCATGTAAAGCATTGTATTACAAACAATTTTCTACGAATATTAAGATAAAAATAATAAAATCAATACAAGTTTTTGGCCCTTCAATGTTAACAAAAAAAATTTAATCTTTCAATTTTTCATTTTAATATCCGGGGAAAGATGTTTATAATACGCTGCAATAATAATGCAAATCCAATTCTGTACACTCTGGAACGGAGGGACAAAGGTCTGTAAATTACACTGGTACCACGTTATCGTATTTGTTGGCTCAAAAAGTTTGGGTACTTATATTAGATTTTTATTGGTTGGTGTCCGAACTTTTTAACCAATAATTTCAATACTCAGAAGGGATAACTTTGTTTATCATCATTGTGGATGTATATAAATTTATCGTCCATTGGCGTATCCCTTTAAATCCCTGTTTCTTTTTTAAATTATAAGTAGAAAAACAAGTAGTAAAAAGTTCCAAAAGTCTACTAAACAAAGAGCTTTTAATTTTGAGAGTTAATAATTTATTAATGTAAAAAAATTGTTTTGTTATTATGAAAATCATGCAATAAGAAAGCAGGAAAAGGTATTAACTGCCAGGAATAAAGGAAAATAGACAAAATATGTAAAAACAACAGAAACTCAATTTTTTTATTTTCTTGGGATTTTTGGAGGGGATTTTATAACGATTATTGAAAATTTTCCCATAGGGTCAAAAGTGATGGGGAAGGGAAAACCCTTTTTTTAAGGATAGGGGAGGGAAGGGGACAACCCTTGTATAAAACAAAATTATCTAAAATATGCTTTGGGAAATATTATAGGAAAATGTTGCGACAGAATATTAGTCTGCATTATAAACATCTGCTGTCCCTCTTTCTGATTAATTGCAAACTTTAGTAGGAAACCTTTTTGTTCAAAGTAGGAATGTAGGGACAGGTTACCTTAAAATAAATCAGCCATTCTCAAATTCAAAGATACATTTTTTACTGGGAAAGTACAAGGCCGATTGTTAAATATTACACAGACAACTATCTGGATCCACCTTTTGGGGACCTTTTTCGTCTGCTAGCAAATTGTTTTCTGCTCTTTTGTAGAGACTTGGATATGCTAATATTCCCGACTCTATTAGTTGATTTTAAAGACTCACGTGAAAGTCGGTACAGGGTCCTCAGGGTGGGGACATACAGTTATGTAACCCCTTCTACCACTTTTGTTTTTCTCTAATGTTTAAAGTTTATATTCCATTTACCAGTCCCTTAAATCCTTGTTTCAAGTGATAATGCAAGGTCATTCTGGAAACGTTTTGTTGCGATGGTAATCAGGTACAGAACTTGGTTTTCGGCAGAAAAAAAGTATACAAAAAGATTAAAATTATTGGTTGAAAAGTTTGTATACAAAAAAAGTTTTTTACAACCAAATCCAGATTTCATAAAAGTCCCCAAACCTAAAAGCAATTTAATGAGAGATAATGTTTATAAACTTATTTTGATTACAAGTTTAATTAAAGGTCAAAATCAGAATTAAAAACAAAGGTTTGCTGTTTAAAATGTGTTTTAATTTAGAAGGGTTAACATCATTCAATAAATAAAAAGGTTAGGCTTGTATTTTCCAATAAAGTTTTCTTTCATAATTTCTTATCTAAATCCTAAAATGAAAAGGGGATCAAAAGCATGTTTGGTTGCAAAGCAAAAAGCCTGCTTTCAAAATTAAGGGTAAACTTGATGCAATGTGCAAGATTTCAAATTTCAATTTGAATCATTTCAAATCAATAAAATAAGAAAAGTAACAAATAATGATTATTCCTTCATTTTTGTAATTATGAAGCATGTAGATATAATAAGTTTTTTTCAATTATTTTTAATTGAAATTTATTTAAGAAAATATAGAAAAATTATTTCAAACTAGCCTCTAGTTTCCAACTTCCCAAATAAATAGTATAAAACCTTTTATAACTAGTAAGTATATTCCCTAAAAAATGCAGAGCTTATTTGTTACAGCGGTTAGCAAGATCTAAAACTTCATACTGACAGATATAAATGACAGACAAATATCGTGATACTTAAGTATATATTGAAATCATTTTGATTATTATTATTTCAGTATTTATGAATATGAATAATTTGCAGATTTTGAAGCTACAATTTATAAAAAAAAATTCAAGGCGTTTATGATCTTTCACAGATGATAATTAGATTTAAAATGATTTATAATCACACTATTATTTTAGTTATTTATGATTGACAATTGTGCAGATGATTGGAGGATAGCCATGACATGGCAAAGGTTAATGCAGGTTAGATTTTATTTTCAAGCGTGGCTTCGAAACCGATTAATATCTGCTGGATTAGAACCGGATCTCAGCCATTCTGAAAAGTCATGTATAGCATCGTATAGTAAAAAAATCCACGTGTAATAAAATAAAAAATCTCAAAACCAATGCCAGTTTTGTTAAACCGGACATTCGGTCACTATCTATTTAATCTTATGATTTCCATTTTAATATCGGCGAAAAGTTGTCTTTAACACGATGCGATAATTAACTATTCTCACCTTTACAGGGGGAACACACTAATATATATTTAAATTCCTTTAACTTTTTGTCTGTTATTTTTTCATGTAAATATTTATAAATGAGTTTTATATTATCAAGCTAAATTAACGATAATTGTTCTCCTGACATAATATCCACGTAAATTCAACATCCATTTGTCTGACACTTCAAAAGCCAGACGATTTGTGGTGAAGCTTTAAGTTGATTTTAATATTATTTTCTTTCATACTAAATCTTTAAAATCAACGCATATTATTTGCTTGATCGAACATACAAACCAATATACAAAATATGTATTCCTATACCAGACACTGTTGGGAGGACAGATGAAAAAAAGTTTAATTTAGGGGTAGACAAAAATCACTTTGCAATTGTATCAGTAAGTAGGTCTAACATCAACCTTTTTGAAAAATATAAGTTTGAAAATTTTAAGTTCAAATTCATCTCCTAAGAGTTTACACTCACCCGTAAAATTATAAGATGATAAGAATAACAAATATTCATACATTTCAATTCTATACAACTTTGCTTTTATGAAGTCTTTCATAAAACCACTTTATATATGATTCTTTTAAGGCTGAATTTCCGTGACCTTAGCAAAGCAACTGATAAAAATGGCTATTGATTAACTCCCCTCAGGAGAGAACTTTATAAAAGCAAACTTGTTCAAAAATAAAAAAAATAATCTTTGCTTTTCTTATAATTATTGTTCGGTAACTTCTAGGGGATGAAAATTGAACTAAAAATTATAAAATCTAATTTTCTCAAAAATTATATTTAGTTGGATTTTAAAATTAGCAAAGGGTGTTATTAGACCTACATACTGATACAATTGCAAAGTCATTTTTGCCTAACACTAAAATAAACTTTTTTCATCTGGCCTCCCAACAGTGCAGAATAAAAGGAAAATTGTGGTTTAAAGTTTGAAGAGACCTCTACACAGAAATGTGCACATTCAAATTTTTAAACAAATTAACTCAACAATTCCTATTCATCTGTTCAGTTGAAAACACAAAATTTCGGTGGCTATATAGGGAATTTGGATAAATGTATATACATTAAATTGTGCGCATTTTGCAAAGTTTTTTGTGTTTTCTTTTTAAATACACTTTTTAGCCCAATATTTAATTTTGGTTTTCTGTTTTTTTTTATTCTATGGGAGAGAGCCCCCCTCCCTCCCATAGAATTAAAATGTAACTCATGAAAAAAAGCATTTCTGAAAAAGTAGGAGGTGTTAATCGATTCAAGTCATGTTTTTTCTAGCTTTCTTTTTATGATATTGTATGGAAATACGTCAAAACTCAAAATACAGGGCTAGGAAAATTCATCTAATTGTAATAATTTTTATAAAAAGAAGTTAGAGTACAATCAAGTAAATATTCTTTAGGTTAACCCATTCAAAATATGGAATTTTATGAAAATATTTTGACTTGATTATATGTTTCAAGCCTGCATAACATAATAGATTATATATAGTTAGTGTGTCTTTTCTTCTATTTTAATGGTACTTTGTGAATTATAATTTGCCTTGTTTTGCATTTTCTTTGGGAAGTCCGAGTTTAGTATTTATCAGGGATAAATGGATAATTAAATAGAAAATAAAGGTTTTATTTAATATTTCATCGTATAAGTAAATATAATGTTTACATTTTAAGATTGGGGGAATGATAATTTTTCTACCATTTACCTATTCCTATATTCATGGTATAACGTAAATGTTTCAACGTCAAAGACATTTTATTGTAATAAATAATAGAAAAATTCCCATTATAACGCAATTGGAATTTTAAATATTTGTGGCTAATCAGTAATCATAGTTTAATTACTTAGGAACCCCAAATAAAAATGTATTATTTATAATGTATATCATTATCTATCCCATTATATACAGTTGTAAGGTTATTTTTGTTTGTAGCTTAAGATTGCGATGATTACTGAACTGATTGAGTTGTTTCTTTAAAGAAAACTTCACATAGGTTCCAGGAAGGGTTTAATCTATTTTTTTAGATTAAGTTTTGGAATGTTTTTTTTCTACTTTTACCTGACCTTTTAGATAATAGCCCCAAGATGCTAGTGGAGCAACCACTAGTTAAATATATTTCTACTAACCTGAAACAATCTCAGGACCCATAAGGAGCTTCACTCACACCATATCGGTTCAGCGGTTAGAGAGATACGGACAAAACTTTATATATAGGGAAAATCTTAAGAAAGTTTAGGAATATTTATTTTTTCTTCTTAACCATCAGCATCAAGGAAGGATTAAGGCCAAGTTATGTAAGCATTTTCCCCAAGCTTTAAGGGTGTATTATTAATATTTTTCTTTATATACATCAGCATTTTTTATTGCTTGGGCAAATTGTTACTAGTTATGTACATCTTTTATGTATCCAACCATACTAAAATCATACAAATTATTGTAAATTATATTCACATTTTTACCAGAAGTATTTTATTCTTCTGTACCAGCCATTATGTTAATCAGTCAGTACAAGAATATCCAACGATATACATATAATAAAATAATCAACAATTTCCCTTAAAGTGAGTCATCGAGCATAGGACCCCCTCCCTCCTCCCTTCCCACTTTATTTTGAAACAAATTGATATATTTTTTTCACGTTAAGCCATGTTAGGTAAGGTAATATATGTTACAGGTAGCCTTCAGGGTTAAGACGAAGCAGGTTAGTCTATCTCCCCTTTTTTCAATTGATTTTTAAAAATAAGTGGGGTTCTTTTCCTAATCGTCACTTTAAGGGAAAGAACCAAATAATCTTACTAATGTAAAGATGCAATTTTGTAAGTGCAGTAAGATGATTATTGCAAGGTTTCTTCAACTAATGATATACATTAACTGCGTTTTTAACATACCTCTGTTTGTTTTTAAAGCAGGGCTAAGGATTAGGTATATCAATAATGTAAAAGATAACAACTACATTGTAAAATCAATTTAGGCCAAGTAAAGTTTGGGGACATTGGGCTGTTTATTACACTAGTCCCCAAAGTTTTATAATAACATTTTCTTATTTGTTGGCTTAATAAATCTGTGGACTATCATTGAATTTTATATGTTTATTCATTAAGTTTAGAGTCCAAACGTTTCAACAATTAATTTTTATATACTGAAGGTGTGATTTGTGTATCATCATTGGGGATGCATATCAAATTAACGGCCATTGCCTTATCCCTTTAGATCGCCGAGTTTTTCGCCATATATTTATCTCATTATGTAAGTGTATGTATTTGTATGTATATACATGTGTATGTATAATTGTTTGTACACATATAACCAGGGATTTAAACGGATAAGACAATGGCCTATATATTGATCTTCATCTCCAGTGAAAATACACAAACTACCCCTTCTGTACATTAAAAATAGTGGTTTAAACATTTGAACACTCAACTTAATGAGCCAACAATCATGATTCACTTAAGTCCCCAAAGTTTTTAAGGCAACTAATAAGAAAACTTTGCGGACTAGTGTAATAAACAGCCAATTGTCCCCTCTCCCTCTCTCTGCAAATAATACTGTAAAGTAAGCCTAACTTAATGATGGAGAAACAAGAATTGGAAAGTAAATAAAGAAATTAATAATTCAATGTATACTTCTCTGGAGTCAGATCTACATACTGCTTTAAAACAATCAAGTATAACTTTAAATTTTATAGTTGTTAAAGCAAAGATGCTTACTTTTTATTAGTGGCGGCACCACAGCATCTAGGGGCTAGTATTCGAAGGGGTAGCGAAGTACAGAAAGATATCCGTAAATCATTAAAAGAAGTAAACTACAACCATCCTGGGACCTATGTGAAGCTTTCACAAATTGTAGAACTCAATCGGTTTAGTATTATCGAAATCTTAAGACTAAAAAAACCTTACTACTTTATATAATACTAGCGGCTACGCCCCTAGAGGCCTTGAGGGAGGGTAGGGGAGGTCTACCCCATTTTCTATATTAGTTTTAAAAAGTAGAAGTAAAAAAATCTTTTAGGGGGATTTAATTTTTTTCTAGAGGCGATTTTTCTTGGGAGGGTTGTGGTATTCTCCCACTAAATAATTATAAACCTTCTTAGGAGCTATGAGAAGCTACTATGTAAAGGAAAATCATATCGGTTCAGCGGTTAGCGAGATCCTTCAGTACATACAGACAGACACACACAGATCCTTTTACTTTATTATAAGGATGAAATACAATCAAAAGTAGTACCAAGCAGGTTTCATGTTAAATTTTTAAGCTTATTAAGATATTATACTGCTAAAAAGCAACGACCATTAAGCAATGGTAGTGGGAAAAAAACTAGTTATTTAATACTAAATATTCTTATTTTACATTTAATATGCTCTCAAAAAATAAAAATAACTGAATCTTACATATTCTTATTTTAAAATAATTGATTCTGTCCGTGGCATTTCCATGTTTTTATAGCTTTTCCTCACACTTAACCCTTTAAACCTAGAAAAGAGAATACTATTATAATAAAAAGGTGTATTTAGACGCATATGAAATATGGTGGTTTTACTATCAATAAAGATACTCATTGATGAAATATTAAAATAAGTGTTGCTAGTTCTGTATGTTAAAACTATTGGCTTCGCTCCTAGAGAGCCTCTAGCAGCACTTAAATATTGGTGCAGCCTGTAAAATAAATTTTATGTGTTTTTTTTGGCCATTTCGCTTAGAAGAGTGGTGGTACCCTACCCTCAAATAGTTATAAACCTTCCCAGGAACATATCGGTTCAGCAGTTAACGAGATCCTTCGATACAGACAAACAAACAAAGATCCTGTTACTTTTACATAATAATGAGTCTTTTGTATTTAAAATAAAATTATACATATGCTCTTTTAATAATGATTTTTTTAGCAGTCACAAATTATACTTTGTTATACTTTATACATTATTCTTTATATGTCTACTTGCGGCTTCGCCCCTAGCCTCTAGGGGCTTGGGCCCCAAGAGAAAAAGATTTAAAATAAGAATTTTGAAGAACAAAAAATTCTTTGGGGGGGGGAAATTTTTTTTTGAGGGGGAGGGGGTGGGGGTAGTTCACACCACTATTAATTTTAGTTTTAAAAAGAAAAAGAAATTTTTTTTTGGGGGGGTATTTTTCATTTTTTAGGGGGATTAGGGGTGTCCCACCCCCCCAAGAAAATAGTTATAAACCTTCCCGGGACCTATGAGAAGCTACCCTGTAATGGAGAACTCGATTCAGTGGTTAGCGAGATCCTTCGCTACAAACAAACAGACAGACAAACAGACAGACAGACAGTATCGTTCTACTTTGTATTATAGATAAGCGAATTATATCGACATACGTGTCGAATATATGCAGTGATGGAGGTACATTAGACTGTAAATCATACTGGTACCCAAAGTTTTACAAACACGCTTACTCTTTTGCTAGCTTAACAACTTTGGGACCTTTGATTAAGTCTTGATTGGATGGTTCAAACTAGCCAGGTTCAAATGTCCAACTTTTTTATTTTGTTATATAACATGAATTATCTTATTCCATAAGATCTCTCAATATATAATGAAGTAAAAGTTGTCCTGGCTGGTTATAAGAACACTTAACGCTCTATAGGAAATAAGCCTGCTATTCACTGCAACATTTGAAACGAAATTGAGCATTAAAATAAAGAAAATAGGAAAATCCCAATAGTGATATTTTATTTTATCTATTATTTTTCTAAAGCTTTATACCAGTTTGCTAACAAAGAAACCAAAAATCTAATCATCAGCCCCTAATACTTAATTTACACTCATAGAATATTTTTGACTGTTTATCAGGTAGTCGTAGTTTAATTGCTTTTCTGGAAGGACTGATCCAAGATAATTATAATGATAATACGGATCATGCAAAGCCAATAAAGTAGTGGGTGTGGTCGTATTTTTCACAGTAGCTTTCGATAGATTATTTTAGGTTAGGTTAGGTTAGGTAAATAATAACATTAGCTCTGAATGTTAAAATCTTTCTATCGCTCTACAGCTGTTTTAAAATTTTGCGGCTGGCCGCTAAAAAGCGGCTAAGGAGCGGTCTGGCCGCTATGACTAGAAAAAGTAATTTTCTCTAAAAATACACATGAACCACCAGAAAAAATTTTTACGTCTTTATCTGTACCAGGAGCCGAGATAGAGGGGGGGGGGGGGGGGGGGGGG
>LS045444.1:1390-12367 GCA_900241095.1 Acartia tonsa
GGGGGGTTGGGGGTGTCCCACCCCCCGAGAAAATAGTTATAAACCTTCCCGGGACCTATGAGAAGCTACCCTGTAAAGGAGAACCCGATCGGTTCAGCGGTTAGCGAGATCCTTCGCTACAAACAAACACACAAACAAACAGACAGACATCGTTCTACTTTGTATTATAGATATAATCAAGTATAAACAAAACTAAGTAAATTTGTTGCAAAGCTGCTCGATAGGATAATTCTAATATGCTTTGCTTTCAATGATTATGGAGTAACGTCATTTTTTTAAGCGAGGGCTTTTTTTATAGTTATGGTCTGTCTGTCTGGTACAGATAGATCTTATCGTTAATTTAGGCATATTGGAATTGTCTTATCGTTTAAAACTATGCATAATGATTCCTATAATAGTTTGGTACTATTTAGAAAGCATAGCAACAACTCTATAATTGTTACTAGAAAGTTCGTTCGTTTATTTTGAAGGTTATTTTTAACTTTTTAGACAACATTGCCATTTTTTATGAAATAATTATCCTATTCATCTGATTTTTGGATTTTTTCTGTAGGTCGCATGGGATTGCTCGTGACGAATTTTCTGGTGTTGGTTAATATTTTCAATTCTGTCTCTGCTTCTAGTCCTAATGTTACAGGACTATCTGCTATATCAAGTAAGATAGATAGATAGATATATTTAAATATGTAATTTGCTTCTAGTCCTAATGTTAAAGGACTATCTGCTATTTCAATTAAGGGTATCATTTCCTTTACACCCAAAAGGGGATTCTACCCCTCAACTGCAACTAGAAGGCTAAACACCTAATTGCATTGTTTCAACCTAACCTAACTAATTCATGAGCATTAACTAACACCACATATTCAACCTAACTTATTTTGTGTACTGGGAAATAAATATATAGTTAGATATATTCCCAGTACGGCTTAGAAACCGATTGATATCCGCTGGATTGAAACCGGTTCTGAGCCATAATGAAAAATCATGTATATTATCATATTCCAGAAAATCTTCCAAGAACATTTTTAAAAATCATAAATTTAAAACCAGTTTTAATTAACAACACTGCTTGTAATCTCATTTTATTTTAATATATGCAAAAAGCGGTAAATAACTATTATTCTTAGCCTTTAAACTTAACTTAATTAATAACATTGTTTTTTTTTTCAGCATGGATAATTGTTTGCGTTCTGTTCGTTTTTGGAGCTTTAGTAGGTAGTAGTTATGACTTATCAGTACTAATCCTAATACCATTCATTTCCTCAGGATAAAAACCGGTTTTGAGCCATACTAAAAATATATCCTAAAAAGTTATTAATTTTCTACAAGTTAAAAAGAAATTAGACAAACAAAACTTGAATTAATTCCTTTATGTGCCAAATTAATAAATTACGGTATTCGTTTGATTTTAGGAATTTTGATTTCTATGACAACAAGGTACAATATTATAAGCAATGCATCTCTTTAATCAAGTCCTTAAAATATAAGTAAGTCATTAAACAGTATTCTTTTTATAACATATTTTACACACACATTTACAAATTATTCATATTTTGCTTATTTAGTTCTGACACTCTATAAGTGTGTGTTTGTCCTACTGTCTGATTTAAGAGCTTTGCTTTTGTGGATGTTGTCATCCTTATTTTCTTTTAGGTTATGCTGTTATTTTAGTAAAAAAGAAACTGTTGTTGGTTCAGGAATTTGATAATGGGCTGACTCCAAAATCAGGCAAACATATGAGGATATATCATTAATTGGATCTTACAACAGATTTATATGTTCTCTAATAAAGTGAAACTTGCAGCGGGCTTAAATAACGATTCCCCCCTTCCACAATCTTACCCCATCCCCTCTTTTCCTACTGGATAAATGAACAAACCGATTATATTTAGCAGATGTTCAGTGTCATAACAACTTTAGAGTTTATGTGATTACAATTATAAGATCACGAAATCCTTCTTTTTTTCCTTTTTTTGGATGACCGACAGACTGACTGACAACAAAAATTATTTACTAGATGCTCTTTGGCAGGATATCTTTACAAAAAAAATAAACAGTTTATCTTAATGGAGCAGTTTTGCAAATAAACTAAAAATAAGAAATTTTAACTGCAGAGAAAAAAAAGTATTAGAACATAATAGCAACTAAAAAGCGGCTTAAAATGTTTCAGATGTCTATATTTTGTAGAGACCGAGAAAATCACGTTTCCCTCCAAAAGTTTCAGACTGACTGACAGAGTAGCTTCGCTATAGAAAAGTTTCTTAATTTTTTCCACAGACTTCGTATTTTTTTGATTAAAACAATATACACTGCTTGGGATTCAACATTTGTTTTTCATTTCCATATCCTTATCCATTGATGCTTTGGTAGGTCATTGGCATGGGAATCAACTAATCTTCATAGACACAGGTGAGTGGCACTTTAGTTTTTTTAAAAAATAATACGATACCTATCTACGTTGCTTTCAAGTCTCTACGATGCCTTGACATGTTGCGTTAAAGTCTCTACGATACCTTGCCATGTTGCGTTCAAGTCTCTATAAGTAAAACAAATTTAGATTTTTGTGATTTTTATTGGTATGGTGGTGGTATCCTCCCCCAAAATAATTATAAATCTTCCCTTGACCTATGAGAAGCTACCCTGTTAAGGAGAACCTGATCGGTTCAGCAGTTAGCAAGATCCTTTGGTACAAACACACAGACATCCTGTCACTTTAGTATAAGGAATCAGGGATATAATTTAATGGTTTACCCAGGGTTCTGAAGGGATAAGACAATTACCGATAAATTGTAGTACATCCCAATGATGATATACAAAATTTCCCCTCCTGCCGATTACTATTAGTGTTTGAAATGTTTCGACACTCAACATGAACCAACCAATCAATATGCAATTAAATTCCTCAAAACGTTATTATAAAACTTTGGGGCTATACTAGTGTAATAAACATCCCATTGTCCCTTTACTCCCTAGGTTTACCTGTCTTTAAAAAAAGATTTCACCTCCTTTAAACAAAAATGAAGAGTGGTATAAGGATCTTGGACAAAGTAGCTTCGGACAAAGTAGCTTCAGGACTTTACTTAAGAGAAGTAGCTTCCTAAGAAAAACAGTCTCCAATATGGCCGCAACGCTTGGCCCCCTGGCTTACCTAGCTGCGGGCGCTTGGCCCCCTAGCCTATAACCTAACCTAACCTATGGTTGCTTTAGAACATCTATATAAGAAAAATATCATCAACTAATATGATAATACATAGGTGGTTTAGAATTTTTACAATTTTGAATAATGTTTTTTACAATTTTTTGGTTAGGTTAGGTTAGGTTATAGGCTAGGAGACCTAGCGCCCGCGGCTAGGCAAGCCAGGGGGCCGAGCGCTGCGGCCATGACCTTTATTAACAGTGGAGGCTACTTTCCTTAGTAGGCTACTTTGTCCTGAAGCTAGTTTGTCCTGAAGCTACTTTGTCCAAAGCTACTTTGTCTGAAGCTACTTTGTCCGAAGCTACTTTGTCCAAGATCCGATATATTATACAGACAGAAACTGTCTTTGGACTGTAAATAATAGGTGTTTTATAAAACATGCTCTCATTAGTTAGCTCAACCCAAAAGTTTTGGTATCTTTTTTAAAAGCGAAGCTTTTGCCATAATTAGGTTCGGTCCGTTGGTTTGTCACAGTTAGCTCTTTTCGTTAATTTAGGCATGTTAGAATTATCCTTTCGATTTGAAACTGTCCATTTAAAACATGTTGATTTTGTACTTTTTTGATATATAATATTGTATGTTAGAATTATCCGATTCATCTGATTTTTAGAATACTGATTTTTATTACAACAAGGTACAATGTTATAAGCGAAGCATCTCTATAATTAAGTCCTAAAATTGTAAGTATGTCCTTAAATAGTATTATGTATTAATGCAGTTTTGCAACAAATTTACTTACTCTTTTGTTTATACTTATGCAATAATAATCTGTTTATTCACTTCTGACACTCTACATGTGTAAATGTTCGTTTGTCCTTTAATTTCAGAGCTTCGCTTTTATGGATGTTGTCATCCTTGTTAAATTACTGATTTGGTTGTGCAAAACAGAATTTACCTAACTTTTCTACCATATTTGTACTCTATATAACCTAACCTAACACATATCATTTTTGGAAAGTATATACTTTCCGGAAGCCAATCTTTATGAGGAAGGTATTTTTAGAAAGGGGAAAATGTGTAGAAAACACCCATGTAAATTAGAAAATCCGCAGAAATCATTTTTAAAAGTTATTGGCAAACATTTGCAATGTTAATTTGCAAAATTAATTTTATGCCCTAAATGACATATTCTGAAATAAATCTTTTATGAAAGTTTATTATCTATGAGTTTAGGACATGCTTAAGACATAACCTAGCCGAATGTTACATTTAACACTAGATAAAAAAAACTATCCCCTAACTAAATTTTTAATTTATTTCAAAATAATTGCTCAACAAGAACTTATAGGTAAACTGTCTAATTGACAAAAGGTATAATTTTGTTTACCATAATCTGGGCCAGTGACCAGTCTATATAAATTTAAAATAATTTTTATAATAAACTTGATATTACAGGCTAAAAGAAGTTCTCAGCTTTAGCATTGATTATTTAATGCCTATATTTGTGACAACTTTTACTACACAGAAACTTCAATTTTTAACATTTATATTTGTAGGATCCTTGTTTTGTCGCGCCACTGGAGGTAACTGTGTGATAACAGAATCCAACAAAACCTGTTCTGCCTGCAGATACAAGAAATGTATCCAAGTTGGCATGAAACCAAAACTTATCAAGGTATTCATTTATACAATATTGACTGCTCATCAGTCGTGTACACAAAAATTCACTATGAGGATGAGAAAAGAGGGTAAAAAGGCAGATGTTGCACCTTCCAGATTTTAAATTTATAGGTTTTTTTATATAGAGGGAAATATAGTTTGATAGGATTGTAATTTTTTCCAAGGTGCCATTTCTATTGTGAGGGTAAAAGAACCATAACTAAAATTAGTAAAATACTTTCCATGGACCTATTATAAGCTTTACATAGACAGACACACATCCTGTTACTTTTAAGTGAGGATAATAATAATGTTATGTCAATTAGCACCCAACATTCAAAAATCCTTAGAGATAAAAACTCAATTATTTTCAATTTAAATTTATTGATTTAACATTAAACATAAAACAGCAATTAAGATTTATCAGAATATGCATTTTAAAGTCGATTAAATAAGGTTTTTACAAAAAATCTGATGTCTAATAAATATTGAATAAACATTTGATAGAGCGAAGATTTTATCTACTTACCTACATTTAGTGAATCTTTAATGATTGAATTATGTAAGTTAAAATTCAATTCTCGTAAATACATATTGTACATTTCTAGATAATTTCTTCATCACTAAAGTGTATTAGAATTAATTACAGAAATGTACTTCTAAAAATGTTCAGGGACGCCGTGTGAAGTCAAGCAGCCAGACAGAACTAGATGAACCTGACATAGAATGTGTCCAACCATCAGAACCTGCTGCCAACAACACAGCTCTCCTGCAGGCACAATTTATAAAGCAACTGCAGGTCATTAGAGAGAAACAAATGTTGACATCACTGAGCACAAAGCCTGAACAACTACCAATGACAAACAACAGCCCTCCCTTTTGTCAGCCTACAAGTCCAGTGTTAAATGCGGAGACACATTTTAATGTTGCCAATAAACAGTCTAGTTTGATGTTCAATAGAGATCAACAAGTCAATCATTTCAATACTGGACTTATGACACATTCAATATTTGGTCAAATGAAGCAAGATCAAACTTTATTTAGTAAAGCAGAGCCACAACTGCTAAGTTCAGCACCAAGCCTGCCATTACAACTAATGAACAGCAAGTTGACATCTCCAATTTTTTCAACAAGTCAGCAGCCAGCAATGATTGTGAATACTCAGCCAGCACAGATGGATCACAAAGAATCACTTTCCAGGCTTTTTAACAAAGCATACTCAGGACCTACATTAGGTGATATTATTCCAGTATTTGATAAAGACACTACTAATTATTCTTTCAAATCAGAACAAAGTTCTCCAATCAGTGTACAGGAAGAGGCTGAACAAAGTTACAATGATGGGAACAGTGACAGATCTATTCAGCATTCTGAAATGTTAGGAATGTTTGGTAGTGGATTACCTGGAAAATATTTCAACAAAGATCAAAACCTTCAATTATTAGATCAAAGGGCAAATACTTTATCTGCTGAATCAAGACCATTCCAGATGAATGCTTTTGGTTTAGCTGGACAAAATTTTAACAAAAATGTTTATCAAATGTCCCATCAATTTCCAGCAACGTTTAATCAAGGATTTGCCCAGACAAACACACCTTCAAGATTTCCTGTGGCTTTGTCAAGCTCTGCTTATCAGCACAACCATTGGAATCTACCTGGAGTTACATCAAATGTGGAACACAGAGGTTTGTTTCACATTTAGTAGTTAAGACAATTTAAAATTGTTTATATCTTTGACTGAATAGTAAATGTTTCACTATTATGAAATAAGATATTATTAGAGTAAAGTTAGGTTGGGTAAAATCCTACACATGTTAATGTTTCACACAAGTTGAGGCATTACAAATGTGTAAATTTTAGGTGCCCTGAATCTCGGCGAAGAACAAGTGGTGGCTCAGAAGAACTCTGCTTTGAACATGTTTGTAGAAGCAGCAAATCTACTAAATTCATCTTCTTACAGGTTTTTATGAGATTCTGATAAAATTAATTGTAAAACTGAAATTTGTTTAGAATAGGTAGAAATTTTCATTGTACTAAAAATATCATTTTAAAATGTACATAACTTTTTTGTTATTGAAGCTGGAGGCTTCAAATTTTGAGTATTGGGTCTACTTGTAGCAGTCTTTCAGTAGTTAAAGCGGTAGATTAATTGCAGGGTTCCTTTGACAAGTTTCATTATATTTGCTTCCTAACAATATAAAACTAACAATGCATAATTTATTTCAGCCATATCTTTGAGTTTCTAAAAGATGGATACAATGAGAGAGTACAAAGTGATAATGGAAATCCCTTCAATCTTTCTATCAATTCAAAGTGCCCGTCTAAAAGCCTCACTTTTCAAGGTAAGTTGTTTTATGTAAGCATATTGTGCATTAAGCATGGTTTTGCATTTGTCAATATTTTTTAATACCAATATATAATTACGATAACTTTAGATAATAACGGGAATGAAGATTCCTCAGTGCTTTCAGCCCCACTGCTAAACAGCAATTTAGAAATATGCTTCACTCTTGAAGAGAACATCAGAGCTAAGGTCCTCAAAAATTTGTTCACTTCGGAAACTATTTCATTTGGAATCAAGACAGGTTAGTAGTACATTTTACATATTGTAAACCATTAGTTGGTTTGTAAATTATACTGGGCCTCAACAATTTTTATTTATAGAAGGTTTAATCCTTATAATAAAGTAACAGGATGTCTATCTGACTGATTTTACCAAAGGATCTTGCTAACCACTTAACTGATATAATTCTCCTTTACAGGTTCTCATAGGTCTTGGGAAGGTTTATAGCCATCATCTTCCGAATAAAATCTCCCCTCAAAAATAACATTAGTATAAAATTTGTATTCAACTCTAAATTAAACTGATCCTCAACAATTTTCATGCATATAAGAGTTGATTTTGTTCATCATAACAGAACATAAATCTACAGTTCATAATCTTATCCCTTAGGGTCCCTGGTTTTAATAAATATTTTAACAATTAATCGATTTAGGTAACACAATGTCTTTACTGAATGTCCACATGGGTAATCTCAACATGGCGGAGAGAAACAAACAGGTAATACAGTTATTACCATCTATGCTTAACCAGATACAATAATTTATCCAAAAAGTAATTTCAGATATAGTCCCTTTCGAAACAATGCATTTGGTTGTATTTTCACAGTAGCCTTTTCCCTATTTCTGGCCCTTGCTGGGGGCCCTAACACTGCGGGGTCAATTGCCTAACCCTGCAAGGCAATCACCTAACCTAACCTAAAATAACCTTTCAAAAGCTACTGTGAAAATACGAAGAAACGCCCCTTAAGAGGCGTTGTCACGAAACTGACTATACCCAGAATTTCTACCAGAAGATTTTTTTTATTTATTCACATTTGTCATTTATTTCGAAAATGTAAAAATGCATCTATTATTTGAATTCTTGATGTATAATTGTTGATCTAGACTTTGTATATTTATTGTCCAGGTGCTGGAGTCAAGTGTGATGATGTGCGGCTGGTTTTTCAAGCTGGTCACCTCCCTACCAGAGTTTGAACGGATGCGGCTGCAGACTAGACAGCTCCTTGCCAAGGTAAATTGTTTTCCAGTAGGGCTTCACTGAATTGGAACCTGTTCTAAGCCCTTCTAATAAATAATGTATATTAACCCGTGCCTTCAGCATCTCAGAGCTAACAAAACTGGTTTTAATCTTGTAATTGTACAATTTTATATTCGCAGAAAGCTTTTTTTAATACAAAATGTAATAAATAACTATTCCCATACTTTTTGTTGATAATTCATTCTGCATTAAAGCATTTTTATTTTCTTTTTGCAATCTAACAGAAGATCTATTGGTAAAGTTAATTTAATTTCAAAAATAGCAATAAACCAACCAAATTCGCACAAAAGTCTTCCATTTAAAAAAAAAACTTTAAAGAAAATGCTTTTATATTTTTGCTGTATTGTATTAAATGTTTTATCTAGAGAAATAGTGGTAGATGTATAAACATAATGCTGTCCAGTCATTTCTTTGGACATCAAGCCTCAAACCTCATTGACCAGGTATATCTATAGGGACAGATACTCAGTAGTAAGAGAATAAAACTAAAGGGAACTATCCACGAAATAGAGCACCTTCCAGCATTGATCCATAGTATTTTTTTAGTGAATATACTAGATTTATGTTTAATATTTGATGTAACGACTAAATAGTTAGGTTTCACCATGGTTTTATATGAAAACACTTTGAAAAGTAATGCATTTTTTAGCGCAATATCGTCAAATGTTTTGATGAGTTCAAACTGTTTTTTAAAAGCTTTGACACAAAAGTATATTATTTTGAAAATGTCAATTTAGAAAAGGGGTTGGTAACTTGTAATAATGTAAACAGTTTAATTAAAGTAATTTTGCAAATTACAGCACTTGATGCTTTTCTGCTGTGATATCTTTTTTTGTCATTTGAACTCAACAAAGCATTAGATGATATTGCATAAAAAAATACAATTTACATTTCAAAGTTTCTTTTCATATAAAACCATGGTTAAACCCAACTTTTTAGTTTTTTACCAAATATTTAACCTAAACCTAGTATATTCACTAAAAAATACTATGGATCAATGATGGAAGGTGCTTAGAATCACTTGCTCTCGTTAGTGGATAGTTCCCTTTTTCATGAAAAAGTTTTTTTCTAGCTTCAATCATAAAAATAGATTTCAGCCCTTTTCAAGGTTGCTAATCAAAAAATGACTTAAAATCAAAAGTTGATAAATTAAGGGATGAAGGAAACAAATTATGACTTTGATTGTATTATAGTTCTTCATCAAACATGAAAGCAACAAAAAAAATATCTAGCCCTCTAACTCTATCAGAGACTGAATTACAAGGGCGTTGGGTGTTATCCCCCCACCCCAACCGGGATTTAGAAGTCCTAAAAGGAGCCAGACTGTTAGGGTAACATAAAACCAACATTTATTTTAATTAGGAAAGTGTCACATTCGAGGTAGGGTCTAAGCAGGTATTGGAGAGCCTTGGCATTCAGGATTATTCCAAGTTTCCTACCAGCACCTATGAAGTTGTCTTTGGAGATCCTACTAATGTTAACAAAGAGGGGAAAAGGTAAGAGTTAGATATTTTCAGGTGATGGAAAGGACAATGCCATCGAACTATAAAAATAGTGATCCTTCCTAAAGTTTATAAACATGAACTCTGATTCGGCGGCTCCTTAACTTTGGGCAATTTATCGAATCCTGTCTTGTTTGGTCAAAATAACATTTCCAACTTTCTAACATTTTCCATATTTCTAAACCTCACCAAAATAGGACAATCATTCTTTTTAAAAAAAAAATATTTGTCAACCATCCAAATGGGTTTATATTTGAGGCTTAGCAAATTGTCTTAACTTTTCCTATTTTGATATAATTAAAATTTTTTACTCAAATACCATTTCATAAATGTAATTAGCTATTAACTTAATTAATAATATTTAGTAAAGAAGAAATGGATCGTCTACAATTAAGAATTCGGCACATGGAGAATATGAGGTAAAAAATAATAAGGGAGGGAGGGGACTTTAAATCCCTAGTTAAAATTATGTGTTTTAAAGTTTGGTTTCTGTATTAAAAAAAGGGGGACGTAACTGGTAGGTAAAAATAATGAAACTTTGATCAGTACATATTCAGGCAGGTTCTTTACAGGATGATTCCTGGAACAGCTAGGTATAATTTAGAAAACAATACACAGTGCGTATGAAGGTGCTCATTACCCTAGGTTAGGTAACTTAATTTCACTTTTCAATCAAATCTAAAATGCAGCCGTTTTTGAGAAAATTAGATTTGAAGATTTGAAGTTTAATTTTCATCCACTAGGAGTTACCGCAAAATTATGACAAGAAAAGCAAAGGTTATTTATTTAAATTTTTGAACAACTTTGCTTTTATAAAATCTGTCATAAAACCTATCAATATATGATTTATTTAAGGCCATGACCTTAGCAAAGACAAAAAAGACATTAATTAACTCACTTCAGGAGTGGTTTTATGAAGAACTTTAAAAAGCAAACTTGTTAAAAATTTTAAATAAATAATCTTTGCTTTTCTTGTCATGACTATGCAGTAACTCCCAGTGAATGAAAATTGAACTTGAAATTTTCAAATTTAATTTTCTCAAAAACGGCTGCATTTTAGATTTTATTGAAAAGTGAAA
>LS045451.1:32346-48305 GCA_900241095.1 Acartia tonsa
TTTTCCTCAGTCACTTTTTCAAAACTTTAGCTCTAAAAATCTCCGGTGTTAATGGAGGTAAAAAAAATATTTTTATATCTACTTATGTGGAAATCTATAGAGAACAAGGAAATACACATTTTTTAATAATTCATTGAAAAATAAGGGCTGCAGATGCTAAAAAATACTTTTTCGAGGGTCATACTGTAGTGTTTATCTCTATTTTAGAATAGAATGACATTTTTGTTATATTTTGTTGCAATATCAGGAATAGAAAAATGGTAAAAATTCATTATTTAGGACGTCTTAGACATTAGATAGCAGAATTAACATTCGCAACTTTTCTATTTTTGGCCAACTTTCAAGACTTTAGGTACGAGTGCAGAATGCCGTTATCTGGTGTGTCTTTTTTTTACAGACAAAGCTAACTAAAAATGAAAATAAAGAGCAAAATGAATGAAATTTAAAAAAAGAGCTTTTAGTTGGACTCGGTTCTATGAATAATTGTTTACAGAAAGAATAAAGTTTAAATGTGATTCATTGACCAATGCCCTAGAATACACTAACCTGTTCACTTAGAACTGCAGAACTGTTATATTCAGAACAAGCTACTCCAGAATCTAGATCCCTAAATATTAATTTATTGTTTTCGCTGAAAGAACATGAAATCCAGATTTATCCAGAAAATAAGGAAATTTTAAAGGCTGTGTTAAAAAAATTTAGAACACTATATAATAAGAAAAAAGTTCCAAGAAAAAAAACATTCATTTGAATTAGATTACCAGCACATCAGACTGATGTAACCATTCTGTAATTAATTACTAGAAAAATCTCCCTGGAACCTGTTCAACCCATTAGCCCCATAACCCTCAATTTTAATGGTTCTTAGAGTGTTTATTACACAAATGCACTAGTACCAAAAGTCAGTCAGAACCTGCTAAATTCTTGCACATTCCCTTTAAGCCAGTACCCAAAGTCTGAGACTCCTAAAAATTCGATCCATTGTCCCCTCCCTTACTCCAACAGATTGAAAATATGGTTATATACTGTGTTTATTTCTTTTTACGTACAGCATAACCCTAAGAATGATTTATATGCAAACCCGCGGCAATAGCGCAATTGGTACGATTAGAATTGGGGAGAAAAATGCTTCATCATACTAAGGATGAAGTTGAAATTATCACTGAATCTTCACATTTGTCCCAGGAAGGTATTAGGCTATTTAAAAAAATAAAGTCATAAATTGGTTTAAGATTATTTTTTCCCTCTTTATCCCTCAAATACAAAGCTCCTTATGCATTGCCAATAAAAAATGACGTCATACTGTCCTACCGTTGGTCAATTAATATATATACTGGTCGGCTATTTGTAATTTTGCCTGTGTATTGGCCTATCATTGATCATTTGTATTGTATGACGTCATTTTTTATAGGCACTATAAAGAGCTTCTTTTGGAAGGCACAGCCGCTACAAGATAATTTAAGAAGCTGCACTGTTGCTGTGCAAAAGAATACAAATTTTTCCAGTATTACTTCGAAACCGATTATTATCCGCTGGATTGGAACCGGTTCTCAGCCAGAACGAAAAATCATGCATAGCATCGTATTATAGACAATTTGCCATGAATAATAAAATTAAATTATAAAATTATTACCAGTTTTGTTAGCCCAGGCATTCAGTCACTCGGGTCTAACAAAACTGGTTTTAATCGTATAACTTTACATTCTAATATCCGCGGAAAGCTGTCTATAAAACGATGCTATAATAACTATTTTTTGTACCAAATTTCCTCTCTTTTCTTTTTTCCAGATTCTTGATTAAAATTCACAAGATTAGCATAATACTAATATATTCAAGGGATCTAAAGGGATAAGACAATGGCCGTTAAATTTGATGTACATATTCTATAATGATAAACAAAATCACCCTTTTTGTAGATTAAAATTAGTGGTTGAAACGTTTGGACACATACCTTAATTAATCAACTAATCAAATTCATTAAAAATCCCCAAAGTTGTTAGGCAAATGAATAAGAAAACGTTATTTAAAACTTTGGGGACTACTGTAATAAACAGCCCTTTGACCCCTTTCTTCCTGTAATACTAATATATTCAAGGTATCGTCGCCAGCCATCCATTTGTATTTAAGCTGTCTGGAACTACAAATAATAAGAGCTTTAAGCGGCTATTTGAAGAGCTGCTTATTTTTGCAGCATCTTTTTGTAATTAGTCAGCATTTTGTGACTTCAATTGCAGATTATGAAATTCAATTTTCAAGTCATCGACTGAGCTTTCTGCCTTAGACGTCCAAATGTGGGGGTATAGCGGTGTTTACCCCCCTCAAACCTTTGAAACTCCTCAGTTTACCACCTCAAAATAAAAAGCATGGACGTCCCTGCGTGTCACCCTGTAAAAAATTGTGTAGATATCACGTTGTAATGTCATTAGAATATCGACAATGTTGATATATTTTTATCAACTAAAAACAGATTAATTTTGCAGTTATCCCTTAGTTTTTCGACTGTTATTATAGTATTATAGACAGGTTTCCGTGGATATTAAAATGAAAAATTTTAAGATTAAAACCAGCTTTGTAAGCCCCGACTGGCGGAAGTCCCGAATTGGTTTTAATCTTATGATATTTATTTAAATATTCGTGGAAAGTTATCTTTAATACGATACTATACATGAACTTTCAGTGTGGCTGAGAACCTGTTCTAATCCAGCGGATAATAATACGTTTCGAAGCCATGCAAAACTTTTATTATTTATTAAGACTACGGCTGTGGAACCCCCTCATATATATATTCTTCACAATTGTATTTACAAAAACTAGAAATTTATTCTACATTTTATACACAAGCTTAATGTTTTGAAATGCGTAGCAATTTCCTGTAATTTATCCGGACATTTTTTAACTATTTTCTTTTTAAATTACAGACTTAATTTAAGTTGGATTTTATATGGGGTTTTTAAAAGCGAATCTTTTCTGTAATTAGGGTCGGTCCGTCCGTCCGAGACATTTAGCTCTTTTCGTTAATTTATACATGTTAGAATTGTCCTATCGTTTTCCAATTTTCCTATAACAGTTAGCAATCATCACTTTTTAGTACTGATTCCTATTAAAACAAGGTACAAAGTTATAGACTAATCTTCTTTATAATCAAGTCCTAGTATCAGTGTAAGTATGTCCTTAAACAGTATCCTGTATTTAAACAGTTTTGCAACAAACTTACTTACAATTTAGTTTAGACTTTTACATTTCTATTCTGCTTATTCAGTTCTGACACTCTGCAAGTGTTTATATTCATTTGTCCTACCGTTTCAGAGATTCGCTGTTATGGATGATGTTATCCTTGTTAATTAAAAACTTTTTTTCAAGAAAGTGCTTGTAAACTAAAGTTTAGAATTAAATTAAAAATCTAAGAGATTTTGACTTGATCTTAGATAGGTACTATTTTTATCTAGATTCAAAATAACAAGAATGACAACATCCACAAAAGCCAAGCTCTGAATTTAACAAACGAACCTAAACACTTGTAGAATGTCAAAACTTAATAAACAGAGTATTAATTTAAATTATAAACTAATAGTACATATATAAACTTGTTGCAAAACTGCACAAAATCAGGATTATGTTTAAGGACATGTTACATTTTTAAAATTTGTTATAAATAGATATATTTGGCCTAAAATATTGTACCTTGTTGTCCTACGAATCATTGTTCCAAAAATCCGATAAATAGAATAATTATATCCTACAAAAAGGGTTATCAGAAAAAGTCTAAATTGTACCTAACTGTTACAGGAATCAGCATCCCATGTTTGTAATCAATGATCTATTGATAAAACATTCCTAACATTAATTAACGAAAATGAATAACCTAATTATGGAAAAGCTTTGCTATTTAAAATGTAGGATTGGTATACCTATCTTCACAAAAGGGTAGTCTTGAGCCCTTTTCTAGACCGAAGGAGACTTTAGATGCCCTTTCTTATTATCTCAGATTCTATTACAGCTATAGGGAAAAAATATTTATATATGTCTCTTATTATAAAAATCAAATTTTATTATTTTCAGGTGAAGTTTTCTGAATTTTGGTCTAAAAGTCCCTGTGTTATTATCTGGTTTAGAAGGTTTTTTTCACATTTAAAATTTTTTTTTATAAAATAATTGCGGTTTCCCTCAAAACACCTTGTCAAACACAGAAACTCTACCTCTTTACTTTGAATACGTAGAAATTAAAGGAAAAGGGGGGTAAGGATGTTTGCGTTTTACTTTATGTCAGGTTGGGCTAGGTTATTTTATAGACAGGAAGCCCCGCAGTGTAAGCCCCACCGCAATTGTTAAGCATATTCAAAAAATACCCCACCCCACTTATTTTCATTGTATTTTAAAAATAAGGAGGAAGGGTTGTATGCCTAAATCAACGGAAAAAGCTAACCGTTACGGACTGACTGACTGACAGACGGACCCTAATCATAGCTTTCGCATTCACTTTTGCAAATTTATTCCTATTGGATACAAAACTGCAAAGGAAAGAAAATTAATCTGATAGGCAATTTATAAAGAACGTGTCCTAACTTTTGTGATCTTTTAATAGTTAGTCGGTGCTTTTAGTAAGTAGTAGATGTAAAATGATCCATATAATTTAGAAAATTTCCATCATGAACAAAAATAGTAAGATCTTTAATTTGACACCTTACTTTTTGAATTCTGTTGAGTAATTATTGGAAAAAAAAATCTTTTTTTTTGAACTACGTTGAAACAAAACTTTGAACTTTGGTAGCTCGTCGCGAATGGGTTAAAAAATCACAAAAGTTAGGACACCTTCTTTTTTTAATAGCAATGTTGTTGTTTTATTTTAGGTTTGGATGACCCTACTGCCGCGTAGCTGCTGTAGAGATCTCAAGATTACTGCCGCAGTTACAGCAACAAAAAATAAGGTACTATACTGCCGCGTAACTATTGTGGAGATCTCAAGGTCAATGCTGCAGTTACAGCAACAAAAAATAAGGTCAAATATTAAACTAAAATTTAACAGTTAACTAAACATTTTAACCCTTTCAGGATGATAATTTAAAATAAAAAATATTAATATACTAAAATAGTTTAAAGAAAGAAATCGTCAGGGATAAGATAATGGAAGAATAGGGTTAATAGTCAGAATTCAGATAACCAAAAGAAAGTAAATAGAAACTTGAATAAACCTAGCCAATAGCTATTAAATTAAATCAAGCCCAACTCTAATAAATTAATATTCGACAGTGCCAACGGATGTAAAACATACATGGATATTATGACAGGGAAAAATTGTCGTCAATTTTGCTTGCTAATATGAAACTCATGTATTGGTCAGTTCTTTAATCCAACAGGAAGGGAGGGGACGGTGAAAAGGGGATGGAAGGGAGGAATTGCTGCAAGTTTCACTTCTTTCATTATCTTATCCCTGACGATTTCTTTCTTTAAACTATTTTAGTATATTAATATTTTTTATTTCAAATTATCATCCTGAAAGGGTTAAAATGTTTAGTTAACTGTTAAATTTTAGTTTAATATTTGACCACATTACGCATGCATCGCTAGTATCAAATTATTTTAAAACTAAGTTTTCTTTTATTAACTATATTATAAATTTAAATTTTCTGTTTTGTGGATAGAAATTTAATACTTCAATATAATTCAAATAGCAACATGAAATAAAAAAATGAATTTATTCTTCATACAGTAAAATAATGGGTCTTATCGTTCTGGTCAATGAGAGTTTATTATGGATTATTGGAGCACTATGAGTATTAAACACTCTACTATTGGAAGACTTGAGCTCATTTATAGACGTTTATTTCCTATATAGATCTGTCATGGATCTTGATGCAATAAAGCAAGCTGTTTTGTAAATGTTAAAAATTGGAAGATTTCATTAAACAAAAGTTCCCGCAAATATAAGTATTAAATGAGGGCGGGATACGTCATTGGACTTTAATTTATACTGGTCATCAAAGTTTTATGAATAAGTTCTTTCAAACGTTGGCTTAAAATCTCCGTGGACTTTCACCTACTTTGATCTGTTTAGACTTATTGGCATCGGTTGCGAGAAAATGGGGGTAGAAGATTTTGTTAGAAACGGATTCTTTGAAGGTTTGAGTTTTTGTTGTTGTTGATAAATTAAAACAAGTCTTTTGAACCAATTATGCATGAAAGTGGCCATTCAGTGTTTTCTTTTATGAAAGTAAAGCTTTTCTATAATTAGGGTCGGTCCGTATGTTCGGGAGAGTTAGCTTTTTCGTTAACTTAGACATATTAGAATTGTCCTATCGATTTCAAACTTTGCATGATGATCCCTATAACTCTATAATCGTTACCAGAAAGTCAGTTCGTCCATTTAAAAAAAAAACATTCTGATGTTTTACTTTTTTACAAAATTTTTTTGTATGTTATAATAATCCTATTCATCTGATTTTTGGATACCGATTCCTATAAAAATAAGGTACAATATTATAAGTGTAGCCTCTCTATAATTAAGTCCTAAAAATGTAAGCACGTCCTTAAACTGTATTCTGTATGCAAGAAGTTTTGCAATTAATTTACCTAAAATTATGTTTCGACTTTTATACCTCTTAATTCAAATTAATCAGTTTTGACCCTCTACAAGTGTTAATGCTCGTTTGTCCTTCTTTTTCAGAGCTTCGCTTTCATGGATGTTGTAATCTTGATTATTTTAACTCCAACCCCTCACAAAATCTAAAATGACGTACTGAATTTTTTTCCCCAGGAGAACTGTTTATTGATGAATCTAAAGCTTCCTACGTTGCAATGGGCTTTAAAAGGTAAGAAATATTTTTTGGTTTTATAAAGGAATCTGAATGGATAAGATAATAGCTAATAAATTGATGTAAATTGTACATCCCCAATGATTATTCACAAATTTTTTTTCAGCATATTACAATTAGTGGTTGAAACGTTTGGACACTCATATCTAACCAATCAAAATTCAATAAAATAACAAATAAGAAAACTTTATTTGAAAACTTTGGGGACAAGGAGATTCAAAGCATTTGTTGAAATCAATAGGTAGTACAAACCTTTCTTTAGTATTTTCTAGTTTTTATTATTTATGTTTTGTATCATGACTGACGTACAGACTGACGGTCAAAGTGATTACATACTGGATGCTTAGAACAACGTTCTAACAAAGCCCAAGTTGTGTTAAAATTGTGTCAAAAATGATCCATTTTACGAAATAAAATGAGGGAGATGAGAAGTGGGAAAGAAAACAATTAAAAAAGAGATGGATAATCCCTCATTTTTATTACGTCACATAAATCATTTTTGATACAATTTTAACACAGTTTGGGCTTTGTCTTAGCTTCGGCATTTTAAGTTCTGCTCTACTATTGCATAGTTTTATCCTATGCTAATGATTTTTAGAATGTCGTATTCAGAACTCTTACCTTCAAATTTCTTTACTACACAGGTAAACTATTTTTTTAAAGCGAATCTTCTCAATAATTAGAACCGTAGCTATGTCTAGTGACCTAGGAAAATGGGGATAGATGTCACAGCTTTTGGCATACCTATTCTAATGACGCAATAGTAGAGGGAAAGAGAATGGGAAGGAAAAATAACTTTAGAAAAGAGATGGGGTTTGGGTATTTTCTGACGTCAATAGAATAGGTAGGCCAAAAGCAATGATATATTTCCCCAGTTTGCTAGGGCACTCTAGACAGCAAAATTAGAATCCAATTGTGCACAATGGATAGTGTTCATGTCTAATTTTGGTATGTTTAATCGTCAAAAGAAATTTCTCGTAAACAAATTGCATGCAGACGCTGCAATGTTTTAGAGTGCTAATCAATCATAGAGAGACGAACAAAAAGATCTCGTAATAGTTATTTATCGCATCACAATAAACAACTTTCCGCGAATATTAAAATAAAAAATTAAAAGATTAAAACCAGTTTTGTTAGCACAAAGAGGTCGATTGTTTAAATATATTATTTTTATTTTAATATTCGTAGAACACTGCACCAGTTTTAAACCAGCGGATATTCATCGGTTTCAAAGCCATAATAGAAAAAAATATTTTCTGATTCGACAGTCGGATAGACAACTAGACGGAAATTTTGCAATGGTAAAGAAGCTTTGCTAAAAACTATGTTTGGTAAATTTCAAAGCAGCTTATAGTGCCAAATAATAATGACAAATGACCAATGATAGCCCATTATACATTGTAATTGACCAGTGGCAAAATATATTATTAGTTATTTGTATTGTATGACGTCATTTTTTATTAGGCACTATAAGCTGCTACTAAATTTTATTTCTATTATAGGCAAGATCAGCAATCTACAAAATGGTCACCCAGGTATTGCATATTTTTTATAATTTTCATATTAATGAATAGTCGCACGGACAGACAGACATGCAAATTAGGTAATAGAGCAGCTTCGCTTCTAATAAATATAGCTTATATTGAACCTAGGTTTACCTTTCCTTTTTGATAGGTAAAACTAGCTTATATACAATTTTTGCTACAAAATATATTTATTTAATCTTACTACAATAATTTTACAATAAATATTCAAAGATCCAATTGTAAGTCGACATAGGGTTCCGACCCCTTGGGTAGAGTTACATATAGTTCGTGCTACCTCGATTTTTTTACTTTAATGCATGGACGGACAGAAAATCGAATAATTTTATAGAGTAGCTTCGCTACTAATGAAAATAGCTTACCTTTTAAATAGGTACACCTATTAAAGATAGGTAAACATAGACGTTCAATATTTAAACATTTAAACTATTCATTTATCCCCACAAAATAAAAAAAAAATACATTAATAAATGCTTAGCATTTATACAATTCCATCTACAAAATGTTTAGGTGACAAAAGGGAGGGTGTGGTGGTCCATTATTTTAATCTGACGTCATTCGGGATACTTAGGCCAAATGTTTTTAAATTTATCTCCTTTTTTACAGGCTTCCCATCCTATGGGTACAGTTACATATATCTCGTGACCCTTTATTGGGACAGCGGAAAGTGTCATGTATGACGTCATAAAAATATGTTTTATCCCCTTTTTTACAGGCTTTCCATCCAGTTACATATACTTCGTGACCCCTTTATTGGGATAGCGGAAAGTGTCATGTGTGACGTCATAAAAATATGTTTAGAATCTTGGTGGTAACCTGTGGGGTGATGGATGGCAAAAAGGAGGGTGCATGGTTGTGGGGCAGGAGGGGAATCATATTCTTATTTATAAAATCTCCCCTCCAAAATTTTTAAAAGTTTAAATTGATAGTAGAGGGTCGACTTTACCCATCCCTCAAACTCAAGTAACCCAAAAGGCCTCTAGAGAAGTGAGTTTTTTAAATTAACCTTCAATTTTGTGGTTGCTTTACATATGTCCCGTTATCCGTATTTTAGCCAGCTGGGAGTATTTCTTTATTAGAGTACATCAAAATCTTGTGCAACATCCAAGTAATTAAAAAAATCGATTATTCCTTCCTGGTTAAATCACTAAACCTTTCTTATTTTTACCAAACAATCACATCGTATTATAACAGTTTCCCACGGATAGAAAAATAAAATAAATAGGATTGATTTAAAGATTATTAATTTGATTTACATGGAAAATGATTTTTTAGTATGGCTAAGAACTGGTTCTTATCCAGCTGATATTAATTGGTAAATTATTAATTAAATTTATTTTATTTAGGAAGAAGCAGCAGATCATGTAAATAATGAAGAAATTATTAAAGCTTTAAATCTACAATAAGTTAATAACCAAATAATCTCTAATACCAATACTAAAATATTTTTAATCTATTTGTGTAAAGTATAGTTATTATTATCGCATTGTATTATAGACAGCTTTCCGCGGATATTAAAATGAAAAATTATGAGATTAAAACTAGTTGTGTTAGTCCCGAGTGACTGGAGAACTGGGCTAACAAATCTGGTATTAAATCATTATTTATGTAAAATTGTCTATAATACGATTCTTTACATGGTTTTTCAGTATGACAGAGAACCGGTTCTAATCCACCGAATATTAATCGGTTTTGAAACCATACTGGAAATATTTTTAATCTGTCTGTGTAATGTAATACAATTATGAATTTTATATTTGATAATCATTAAAAAAAGTTTTAAAACAGAAAAGTATGATTTTACTTAGCTAAAGCTGAAGCTTAGTAAATGATGATTTATTTCTGTAAAAACTTATTTTAAATAAATGAAATACAATAAATATATGTTTTATTGAACTGTACTTATTTGTTATTAAACAAGTATGACAACATCCATAAAAGCGAAGCTCTGAAACGGTAGGACAAACGAACATTAACACTTTAAGAGTGCTTTAAAATTTATACTTTTACTTTTAGAGGCTTTCCCTCAAAGTGCGTAGCAAGCACTGAACCCCCTTATTTTAAAAACAAATTAACTTAAATTTATTTCTGGTGGGATTTCTCTTAGGAGGGTGGCGGTGACCTCCCCAAAATAGTTGTAAAACTTCCCAGAAGCTTTCAGAAGCTACCCTGTAAAGGATAGCAGAATATCGGTTCAGTGATTAGTGAGATCATTTGGTACAGACGGAGCTCCTTTGACTTAATTATAAGGATTTACCGTTTTTTGCAAGGCTTGGAAACAGCAACTTCAAATATAATTTAATTATCCGCAGCTTCTTCAGATAATGATAAACTGAAAGTTAAAACTCAACTCTTATTGAAATAGCGGCTTTTTTAATTAGGGCCTTTACGTCATTACGTATTTATGTGACGGTTAGTTCTTTCCGTCAATTTAGGCATGTTAGAATTGTCACATCAATTTCAAACTTTGGATGATGATTTCGCTAACAGTTAAGTACGAATTTGAAAGCTGAGCTGTATATGTATATCATAGTCATCTTTTTAGATGATAGGATATAAATTTTATGTTCTTCATGAAGGGTGTGCAAAAAAGCATCCGTTTTTAAAACACGAATTGCGCAGTTTGTGTTAAAAGTAAAAAATACCACTTATAAAAAAATATTATCTTTATACTGTTTTGTACTTTATTAGCTACAATGTAAAATGTGAGGATGGGTGGAAAATACAACTTGAAAATAAATGATAAAAAAACCTCCAACAAATGAATAAAATATTTTAAATAAAAATTATCTTTTATTCACACAATATTGCTGAGCTAATAGTAATCTGATAAAAATGGTATTTATACTATTATAAAGCTTATAGATTATAATTTTTCAAATAGGAATTTCAATTTCTGTCCTTTTAATAACAAATGAACAATAATGTGTAACATAAGGAAAACCATAAAATGCAAATGATAAGTAAAACTCAAATCAATACTAAAAAATAATATTGACTGAATTGAGATTTATAATTCAATAAAATAGTTAAAAAAAAACAGTATTTATTATTGTAACGGTAAATGTACTCTATAGCCAAGCTGTCAGTCAGTCGTGGTTTATTTATATAACATTAACAATCACAAATTTGATATTTTTGTTGCATCTTAAACTCATAAAAATTATTATTTCTTTTGAATATAATAATTGCTAACCCCTATATTAATTAATTTCTGCAAAAATATTTAATGGGTCACTATTCTAACACTGGTCGCCGGAAGGGAAAAGCAGTTTTTTGAAACAGGCTCCCTGAGATTATTACAGATTCTGATATATACATATATAGACTAATGAAAAATGCAAAAAACGAAATCAAAAGCGTTCCTTCTTGGGAGAAAATGCGGGAAAAAGATTTTAGCTATTTTTAACCTAAAATTCACATTGGTAAGCCTGAAAAAAAATATACACACATTTTAAACATGTCATTGCTCAGCACCTAGAAGTGGTAGAAAAATACCATTAGAAAGCTCATAACCTCTAGTTTTCATATTAGTATATAAAGTTTTTGTACTATTATTAGTTTTTGAGCTATCCTCTGAAGTATACACAAGTTTTAAAAATAATACAATATTTACAAAATTTGGTATTTCATATAAGAATACCAATTGTTCATCATATTTAAATTTTATGTTCTATGCTATCAATACAATTTTTATCCTCAATTTCTTCTCCTTCTATTTCCTGTTTTATAGTTTCTTCTACATTCTCAGCCTCCATCTTAATGGAGAGAGGATCTTCATCAAGAGTTTCTTCTTCTTTTATCTCAAGTTTCACATCAGCTTCACTACAATCAACAAAACTGGTAGAAGCAGAAGGTAGTGATGTAATCTCAGCAGATTTCAACCTCTTAAAATGTCCAGCTGATTTATTATGTTTTGTCAATTGTGTACTAGTTTTATAATATTTCTGGCATAATTCACAAGAGAATAGCTTATCACCTATATGGATCCTCTTATGGTCATTTAAATGGCTTTGTTGTGTGAAAGCCTTTTCACAAGAATCACAAGAGTATGGCTTCTCTCCTGTATGGGTCCTCTTGTGTACAATTAACTCTCTTTTTGTAAGGAAAGCTTTATCACATGTGTCACATTTGAATGGCTTCTCTCCTGTATGAATTCTCTTATGTACCGTTAAATTGCTTTTTGTAGAGAATACCTTTTCACAAGAATCACAAGAGTATGACTTCTCTCCTGTATGGGTCCTCTTGTGAACAGTTAACTCTCTTCTTGTAAGGAAAGCTTTATCACATGTCTCACATTTGAATGGCTTCTCTCCTGTATGGATCATCTTGTGGACAGTTAGTTCACATTGCTGTAAGAAAGTCTTTTCACAGGTATCACAAGAGTATGGCTTCTCTCCTATATGAATCCTCTTATGGACAATTAAATGACCTTGTTGTGAGAAAGCCTTTTCACATGTATCACAAGAGTATGGCTTCTCTCCTGTATGAATCCTCTCATGGACAATTAAATTACCTTCTTGTGAGAAAGCCTTTTCACATGTATCACATTTGAATAGCTTCTCTCCTGTATGAATTTTCATATGTCTTGTTAAACTAAACTTTGTAGAGAATTCCTTATGGCAGATATGACACTTGTTCATGATGGATTCTTAATTGTGCTTGGACCTGAAATAAAAAAAAAACGTGAAGAATTTCAAAGAATAATTATTTGTGTTAGTACTCAATTATTCCATTATAATGACTTTAGTATAACACCTACTCTATATCTATGGTGTGTCCATACGTCTATCAAGACTTAGATACAAGTATTCCTGATGTATTTTTAACCATCCATTTCCTTCCATCCATATTTCCGTCACTAAGTAGGTAAAAGTATTCCGGTTGTACTCTATGAAAACTCTCTCTTTACATCTTTAGTATCTAATAACCTAGGCCTCACTACAATGCCTAACCAAATAACTAAAGAGTGTCCAAATACCTATTTTTATTTGTGATATTCTTATTATTCCAGGTAATCAAATTTCATTTTCCTGTTCTGAAAATATAAAAAAATAATAAAGAAATGAAAAATTATATGTACAAAAAACAAGAATCACATAGAGAGATAACTTTAAAATTCTCATTAAATCAATTAAAAAATATAGAAGAAAACAAATAGAGTGAAAAAAAGAAAAAATAACTTAGTAGGTAAGTAGTATTTTTATAAACAAAAATTTAATTTATTAAAAATTAATCTTTCTTAACAAATGACATTCAATTTTGGATAAAATTAATACTATCATGGAGTTAATAATATTCAATTTTATGTTCCACAATGTCAATATTATTTATTATATCCTCATCAGGATTCTGTTCACAAGGAAAAGAATCATTATCCTCAATTTCTTCTTCTTTTTCCTGTTTTACAATTTCTTCAACATTCTCAGCCTCTATGTTGATAGATAGAGGATCTTCATCAAGATTTTCTTCTTCTTTTATCTCTAGTTTAGTATTAGCTTCACCACAATCAACAAAACTGGTAGAAGCAGAAGGTGGAACTGTATCTTTAGTATATTCTACCCTCTTCAGATGTCCTGCTGTTTTATTATGTGTTGATAGGTTTGAACTAGAGTAATAAGATTTCTGGCATATTACACAAGAGAATGGCTTCTCTCCTGTATGGATCCTCTTATGGTCATTTAAATGACTTTGCTGTGAGAAAGCCTTTTCACATGTATCACAAGAGTATGGCTTCTCTCCTGTATGGATTCTCTTATGAACAGTTAACTTACTATTTGTATAGAAAGTCTTTTCACATTCATCACAAGAGTATGGCTTCTCACCTGTATGGATCCTCTTATGAAAAGTTAATTTACGATTTGTATTAAAAGTCTTTTCACATGTATCACAAGAGTATGGCTTCTCACCGTTATGTATCTTTTTATGACGAGTTAATGCACTTTGTTGTGAGAAAGATTTTTCACATGTATCACAAGAGTATGGCTTCTCACCTATATGTATCTTCTTATGATGAGTTAATGCACTTTGTTGTGAGAAGGCAATTTCACATGTGGCACAAGAGTATAGCTTCTCACCAGTATGGATCCTCTTATGGGCAGTTAACTCACTATTTGTACGGAAAACTTTTTCACATACACCACATTTAAGTTCGTGAATCCTTTTATGAAAAACAAAGCTGTCGCTATTTGTAAATTCTTTACCACATATATCACAATTGAATGGCTTTTCACATGTATGCATTCTCATATGCACTGTTAAATGGCTTTTGTAAGTGAATTCCTTGGAGCAGATATGACACTTGTTCATGATGAGTTGTTAAATGTTCTTGCACCTGAAATAAAAAAAAATATTTGATGTAATACTTGTGTAGAGTTGAAAAAATTGAATAATTCCTTAAGCCCCTCCTGTCCTGGAGCCCGACCCTGCCAGACCTGTTGTGTAATAATGCAACCCAATATAACCTAACCTAACCTGAACTTAAGTAAAACACAAAAGCACAAAATAATTCTCCCCAGGAGGAGGGGGGGGGGGAGAGTTCTGAGCTTCACGAGGCTCTTTGAGGGAAATCATTATTATGAAAGAATTTTAGAATGAAATATTTTCAGTGGCCTTTTCCCATTATTGGTTTGTACTAAACTCTAACAAAAAACATACCTAGAATTTTATCAAAATAAATTATTTCAGTGGTAAGCGAAGTCTTTTTATGAGGACAGACAAACATTTACTTACTTTAATTTGCTAAAATAAAACATACCTATGTTTTTTTCCTTTTAGTTTATTAATAAAATTCAGTTTTCTAATATTGAGACTTATTTCATTTTATATTCTGTCTGAAAAAAAACATACAATTATTATTTTACAAGTAAAACAATTTAAATTATGAGAAATAATTAAAGATTAGAAAATGATAAATATAAATTGGTCAACAAAAATTTAAAAAGGTATACAACACATTTTGGCATTCAAGAGAAGGACAGAAAAAAAACATAAACAGAAACAGCATATACACGATTTAGTTGAAATATAATTAATTTTTACATTTTTATATCAAATAGTATTCCTCAAACTTAGGTTAGGGTAAATTGGTTATTTACAAGGTAGCCCTGTAGGGTTAGAGCAACGCATATTTATGTTTAAACAATGAAGCAAACAAAGTATATAAGATACTAGGTACCTATTTACACATTTTCAAGAATCATGATTTTTTATCTAAAATTGATTTTGGAGAAGTAATATTGACACATTTTTCAAATCTTAAATCTATTATATAAAGTAATAAGATTTTTTTGTTTGTAACGAAGGACCTCGCTAACCACTGAACTGATTTGGTTCTCGTTTAGAGTGAAGCTACTTACAGGTCTCAAGATGGTTTTAGGCCATTTTATTGTTATAAAAAGTCCAAGTAGGTGTGGTTTTAGGCTATTTTTCTACCCTTCTATATTCATTTGATATAGAGCCTCTAGATACTAGGGGCGAAGCCGCTATTACAAACATAATACAGCACTTGCTAAAAGAAAGGGGGGAGACGGATGTGCCACTTTTTGAAATCAAAAGTAAAACGTGCATGATCTCAGCCCATAAAAGAGTTACAGCTCTAAAATTC
>LS045458.1:846-14137 GCA_900241095.1 Acartia tonsa
CATTGTAATTTTTTTTTCAACATAAAAATCCATGTCCCCCCACTCTCGGGATGGGTGAAAACCGCGGACGGTACAATCCAACCCCCCCCCCCCTCCCTCCCTCTCTCTCCCATCGGACCTTGTGACTCACAAGTGTTGTCACTTCAACTTACCAATAAATTTTGTCCATGTTAGCAATGCAGCAATGCAAATTGATGAGAATTTTCCCCTGTCATAATATCCACGTATATTTTACATCTATTATTAGAATAGTAATATTTTGATAATATGTCAGCTAAAGCTATTTAGTTGACATAAACTTTTAAATTTGGGGTTTTGGGTCAACTTGTGGTTAGAGCGGTGTATTTTCTACAGGCTTCCTTTAAGTCAAGAGAAAGCTGTTTCATAGTTTCGACCAGGAATCTAAAGGGATAAGACAATGGCCAATAAATTCATGTACATTCCCAATGAGGATACTCAAAATTACCCCTTCTGTAGATTATATAAATGGTTAAAACGTTTGAACACTTAACTTAATAACTAAAGTTGTTGCTCCAACGAATAAGAAAACATCATTATAATACTTTGGGGACTAGTGTAATAAACAGCCCATTGTTCCCCCCCTCTCTCTATTTGAGTTCTGACAGTCAAAGTTAAAAATTCGCTTGTTTATGAAAACATCATCCACTCACAAGTTAGCTAGAAAGGCCTAGAATAAAAGAAAGGGCATTTTGAGGGTGGGGAAAAGGCCCTTCTCCTCTCTACTGGGTCATTGTAAAGGGTAAATATCAGCCCCCCCTCCCCCCCCCCTAATATTACAGTGCATGGTAAGGCTTGAGAAGAAAGGGTAGGGGGAGGGGTGGTGGTGTAGGTAGTGATTATGACAGTGGAAGAAGCAAGGCCCAGGAGGCCAATACCAAACCTCCCCCCCCCTCCCCCTCCCCCCAGAATATATCCAGCACACACACACATACAAAGAGAGAGCTCACTTTATACCAGTAGTCACAAGGATTTTTTGGTCCACTCTGGTCCACTGGCACACAGTCTTCCAGTACATAGCAGCCACACTTATAAGTCCAGTTCTTAATCTCGTGCCCAACAATAAAGGACTTGCAATCAAAAGGGCATTATTGCATTTTGTTGAGATTTAATTGTTAAAACAAGCCTTAAATATTTTTTAAACCTTTCTTCCAGGAACAAGAACAAAATGTCCATGTTTTCCGGGTTAGGCAACCAGATCTCCGGCTTTGTGTCCTCTAAGATGGGCAAGGGCGAGGCGCCCCCTGAGGGCGGCGAGCCCCCCGCACAGCAGGAGATGATGATCGACGAGAACGGGCAGGAGGTGCCTGTACAGCCGGCCGCTGGCGGCGGCGCCATGGGCTTTGCCCAGGGGCTCATGGCAAAGGCGGCGGCCGCCAAGGACGGTATGGCACAAAAGGCGGGAGCTCTTGGCGGACTTCAGGTAAACATTTTAACTCTGATATTTGTATTTGATCGTTGGGGGAATGTCTGGGTCAATAGGATTAGGTTAATCTACTTGATGGAAAAACATCATATTTGATGATTTATTGACATTTTTTCATAATTCTAATCTGAATATTGCAATGCTATGATTAACAGACTATTGTACTTTCTCAATTTGGAGAGGGATAAATAACTCTTTTCCATTGACCAAGGCATGTTTCCCTACAGTTTATAATAATAACAACTATTTATTTATAAAATAATATGAAATATTACATTTAAGAAATTTTAAGTATGAGAAACGATTATTATGATGATGAAAGTCATGTGTTAACAAATGCATAAACCAAAGAATAAAAAAAAGAAAATGGCGGATTTTGACTAATTTTTTGGCGGGAAAGTCATTTCATTTTTTTGTGGCGGGAAATTTTACAATTTTGGCGCGAAACATTGTTGATTAAAGTAATTGGCGCATTTTATATTTGAAGATAATAGCAGAGCTGACTTCACAGCTGTTATCACGTGCCACAAATACTCCCCCCCCCCCAATCCCCTCCCCTCCATGCCAGCAGCCTCCCTTTATATGAAAATGCAATCAAGAAAGGGAAATGAAGTTGGGGAAGGGGGGGGGGATGGTGTACTGTTTCTGTGCAATTTATAATTTGAGCCCATTTAATCATTATTCTTCTTTTTCACACTTATAATAGTCAGGCAGGGGACAATGGCGCCTGAATTAATCTTTACCCTCCTTTCAGGGGTCTTAAGACAATGGCTGATAAACTTTTCACCATCCCAAATGATGATATACCAAATTATCCCTTTTGTAGATTTGAATTGTTGGTTGAAGAGTTTGGACACTATTAAACCAATACAAATTTCAATATAAGTTCCCAAAGTTTTGAGCCAACTTTGAAAACTTTGGGTACCAGTGTACCAGTGTAATTTAAAATCCAACAGTCCTGTTCTTATTCGTTGGCTTAATAACTTAGGGGACATCTATTTAATTTTTATTGGTTGATGCATTAAGTAGAGTGTCCAAACGTTTCAACCACTATTTGTAATCAACAAAAAGGGTAATTTTGTGAATTATCATATTGTGGATGGACATCAATTTATAGGCCATTGTCTTATCCCTGTAAATCCCTGAATTCAAGGGCAATTTTGTTGTTGGTTATTCCTTAACATGGGAGTAATATAGTTTTTTAATACATTTTAAAATCGTCAATTAAACAAGAATAAATATCAAATAATTCTATTTGACGAAGGGATGTTCAGAAAAACCCTAATTATAGAAAAGCTATGCTTAAAAAATCACTTTTTGTGGTTAATTTTCATTTTAGGAAAAGTTAAGTAAAATATAAAAAAAGGTTTAAAAGATATTTATCGCATCATATTTTAGACAGCTTTCCGTGGATATCAAATTTAAAAATTATAAGATTAAATCCAGTTTTGTTAGCCCCGATGAGTCACAGGTCCAGGCTATTAAAACTGGTTTTAAATCTTATGACTTTTATTTTAAAGTTCGTGCAAAATTGTCTGTAATACGATGCTATACATGATTTTTTAGTATGACTGAGAACTGGTTCTAATCCAGTGGATATTAATCGGTTTTGAAGTCATACTAGAAAAACTTCTAAAGCACATAAAGAACATTATTTTAGTTAAAAAAATAATGTCATTATAGTTTTTAAAATTCTTTAAATATTTCAAAATTTTTACTTAATATGCAAACGTTTTCTATAATGCATAGATTCCCTATAAATTAATTTTTTTTACAAAAATCTGTAAAAAAAAACCTTTGAACTTTAAAATATTATCGTTGAATCGATATTAAGTCTCTTTTTAAAAATGTCTTGAAGTTGAAAAATATTTTTTCATTTTTTTTCGTGTTATGGAGGCGTCTTATTTTTTATTTTTTTATTTTATTATTCATGTTAAAATAGATATTTTGTGGATTAAGACTATTCCATTTTGACAGACGTTAGCAGTCAAACGGCTGACCACTTAATTTTTCCAGATTTTATTTGGAATGATATTATAACAATGGATATATTATTTCTTGAATGTTACACCTGATTTTTATGTTCTCTAATAAAGTGAAACTCACAAGGGGCTAACCCCCTCCCCCTTTATCTAATCCCCTCTCCTACTAATGAATGACCAAAAAATGAGTTCCATGTTAGCAACCTAAATTGACGACAATTTTTCCCCTGTCATAATATCGACGTATGTTCTATATCCATTATTATAACAAGCTCTTAAAATCTGTAAGAGTAAAAAATAGCGCAGAAATTACTAAAAAAATGTTTTGGCTTTTTGGTCAACCGTTTGGCCGCTAGCCAAGCTGTCAAAACTGCAAAAATGAAAAAAAACTTAGTTTTTTGGTCTTTTTCCAAATTTTCTTCTCTTATTCATTATTAGGGTTATAAATACATTTAAAAAAGACTTAATGTATAATGAAAAACATACTTTATTTTTTCTTTTGTAATGAGGGGGAAACCATAATAATGTTATTTTTTTAAGAAACTAACTATTTTCAAAACATTATTCATAAAGAGGGACATTTTTTCTGGTATTTTCTGTAACCTTTAATCAAATGCTCTTATTATGAACAGTTTGACTTAATAAGAGCGTTTGACTAAACGATTACACTTAAAGAACGCGAAAAAATGACACTCTTTAATCAAATATTTCTTATTATAATTTCACTACTAGAAAAGTTTCATTCCTTAATTTCATTGAATTAAAAGTAAAAGGATCTCTGTCTGTCTGTACCAAAGGATCTGTTTAACCGCTGAACCGATATGGTTCTCATTTACAGTATAGCTTCTCGTAGGTCCTGGGAAAGTTTATTACTATTTTGGGAGAGAGTACCACTACCCTCCCAAGAGAAATCACCCCTAGAAAAAAAATTACTCTCCTCACCCAAGATTTTTAAAAATCTTTTTATTTGAAAGTGAATAGTTGACTCTCCCCAAACCCACTTCAAAGGCCCCTAGAGACATCTAGGGGCGTGGCCGCTAGTATATATATATAGAAACAATTTATTTACAATTTTGTTCAAATTTTGGGGCTAAATCATCAATAAATCATTAATTATTTCAAATCACAATCAACTTTTATATTCTGCATATATTGTTAAAAAATCATCACCTTTTAAGCTATTTTACTAATAGCCCTGCATTATTTTTATTATCTAGTTAATTTACTAAAAGCCACAGTGACGGCAAATTTGTTATTTTTATATTCTTAATAGATAGAAGTTTTGTATCTAAAATATGTATAGTTTCAAGTATTAACAAAAAAGGTAAAATTATATATTATATTTTATTGATCTTTAAATTTTTTTATAAAATATTTATTAATTATATTTATATTTTATAGAAATACTTAAGTACATATATTAAAATATCCTTGTGAATGTAAGTTCAGTATGATCTGGAAAATTGACCCATATTTTTTTTTGGCCAATCAATCATTAAAATTTTGAAAATCAGCTGGATGTCTAAAAGTGTTCCTTTTTTGACATTCCATTTGTGAATTAAAATTTTGTCAGTTCAGGTTTTATGCAGGATTGCTAAGCCCTGAGGTGGATTCCTAAAAAAAGCTTCGGGTCGCTGCATCACTGCATTTGTAAAAAATCCTCCAAAATCACATAAAAAATCTATTAAATATCTTTAAAATCTTATATTAATAACCTTATATGATTTTATCTAATTTTTGTAGATTTTTTTATGTGGTTTTTGAGTTTTTTTGTTACAAAAACAATTTTAGTGATTTGCAACAATAGCCGATTCAGCAATCCAAATTTTTTTAAAGAATCTAACTTAGCTTATGCAAGGTTGCCGAGCCCTCCTGCTAAATCTCTTTCAAAAAGATTATATATATTCTAAATCCTCTTAGCCAAGGAAACAGAAAATTTCTCTTCATACAAATTGTTAATTTAAATTTATTAACAAAAAAGTTTTATACAGTAGGGAAAAAGAAAATTCTGGAACTAATATTAATTGGAGAATAACCAAAAAATACGTTGTTTGACAGTAAATCATTCAATATTTAATTAAAATTTATTTATAAAGCAAAAATATCAAACATAAGAGTTTATTAATTTAAGAAAAACTGAAAACGATATTTAATTTTTTTCCCAAATAATTTATACCTTTTCAACTTTTACATAATAAGTTTAACATTTACATAAAATCAATAAAAATTTAATTTTCTTTTGAATTTATTTATTTAATAAAATAATTTGGTTTTAACATTTGTTATAAATGAGATTAAATATGATTCATTTTTAAATTTTACACTGTTTCTTATTCTGTTTTATATTTATTTGTCTAGATGATGAATGTCTGTATCTATCTATCTGTCATGTTTGTTTATTTTTCTCCATCAATCCATTAATCTAGCAAACTATTAATAATCCTATTCATCTATCTATGCAATTAACTGTCTGTCTATTTACATAAAGGTCTATCTACAAAATTTTATTTTTGTTTATTCTATCAATCTAACAAAATTTAAATTTATTTTTAATTGCTATTATCTTATAAGTGACCCAATCTTAATTTGACCCTGGGGCAAGTTAGATATAGCTGGCCTCTTATTTAATTATCTATCTTGTGCCCTGTTTCTCTAATAATCTGAATATCTATGCATAGATCCATCAATTTATGCATGTAACTATCTATCCATCTATTCCCTACTAAGAAGATGTTATTTGCAATAAACATACTTAAGTCTGAAGATAAATTATGATGTTATGATCTGGAAAGGAGAGAGGCTGTGGGAAATTCTTGGAATAACAAATAGTAGCAGTAACAAGAGTGACAACATCCATGAAAGAAATACTCATCAAATTAGTAAACTTGGCATATATTTATTGCAAGATTGCTTCAATATAAATACTTACAATGGACATACTTACATATAAAGGATTTGATTATATTTATAGAGATGCTTGCTTACAACTTTACCCAAATTTAATCACCATTCTAAAAAGTTTAAGATGTTGCTACACTTTCTATAATGTACCTTTTTGTTACAAGAATCATCATGCAATTTTAAATTATTGTATGGAGGGTATGATTAAGGATCAGAGACATCAGTAATAAAGTAAGGATGGTTGGATGATTTTTTTTTAAATTGAGAGGGTCATCAATTATTACTTTACAGGCCCTATCCCTCAAACAAATAATGGACTACAACAAAAGTTTTAAAGACACAATAATTTTAATTTTGGCTAAGCCATGTAGGCTAGAAAAGCCTGGAAAATTATATGCCTGGCTTCAATAAGGGTTATACCATTTTTATCACATGTTAAAAACTTTTAAATTACCCTGATGTTTGTGGGCTTTCACATCCAACAGAGATTAAAATTTCTTAGATGGCAAACTTGAACCTTAAATCACAAACATTATTCCTAAGAAATAAATTCACGCAGAATTTGTATTCCACACTATGTATTGTATGATATTAACATAAGTACAATAGAAGATTCCTCGGTTGGTTCCTTAAATCGATTGATATTGTGATATTACATTCAAATACCAGCATTGGCTCATCTGTTTTGTAAAGTTAATAATCAGTTCAGAACCAAGCTATGCTTTGAGATGATTCTAATACTCCTGTGAAAGTCTTATTAGTGGGAAAACACAGTGTAAGGCTTGCTCTACAGTAATTTATTCTGAAATGTGTAATATCTAAATATTTTAGAACCAACTTAAGAATGTTGTATTGTACTTCTATTGATATCGTACAATTGCAAATGTAGGTCACAAATGCATAAAATTAGCTATCTATTTAATTATCTGACTTTATGTCTATCTCTCAAGCTATCTATCTGTTGCTTTATCAAACTTTTTGTCTCTATATCTTTCAATTTTTTTCCATCAATCATCTACAGTTCTTCCTATCAGTCTATATTACAAAATAACTTTCTATCTATCCAAGGACATCCCTGATAATTAAAATCCAGTTTTGTGACATTAAAAGATATAATATAGAAATATATATTTTTTGATCATAAGTATTTACATCCATACTAATCCTTGCTGATACTCCTCCCCTCTCCTCTTCCCAACCCTCTTTTTCATTGTCCTCTATGATATTCCCCTTCTAAACATTTATCATTAGGCCTCCAAATATAGATATAGATATACATATAAATATATAAAACTTATTATTATGTAAAACATAGCTGTCTGTTTGTGATTCTTATTTATATGACCAGTAAATAATAAAATTCTATTGCTCTGTACATTCATTTTGTCAATATATCTATCTAGATAAATAATTCCTCTAGTTAATATTCAATATGTCAAAACAGAAGCCTCTTGTATGTTTGTCAACCTTAACATTCTGTCAATTGACTAAGATTTTATTTAAATGAAGCTTCATATAGGTCCTTGCATTGTTTCATGCTTTTTTCTGTGTTCCACTACCCCCCTTTTGATAGATAACACAAAAATTTGTTGCTGGAAAATCTTTGTAAGATAAATTCCAATAAACATTTTTCCATTCATAAAATTAAAACAAAGGATGTATTGAATAAAGAGTATAAAAATGTATAAATACCCTAAAGTACAAATCTTACTATTGTGTAGAAATAATTTAATAAATATAAAAATACTAAATATTCTACCAAAAATAAATACAAGAATATGTAAACCTTTACTATCCCAAATGTTTTAAGGCACATTTAGGAAAGATTATGTGTGGCCTTTGAAAAGTTATTTATTTTATACTTTATTTGTATTCCATATAATAAGTTTGCAAATTTTAGGAAGCAGTTCAATTCCTGTTATTTAAGGCAGATGAAGGTCCTTAGTTAGGTGAAATGATCATAAAAGCAGCAAAATAATTAACACAAGAACTTTTATCCACTTTTGATGTTTATTCTTAATTTTGTGTAACCTTTTTTCAATCAATTACTTCTAGAGATTAAACTCATCATTTTATTATATTTCAGGGTGGGAGGGTTTATAACATGACTTGAAAGAATTATTTTGGTAGCTCTTGGGCTGAAAAAGTTATCTCCACAAAAGCTAAAATCTGGAAATATGTGTTATTTATTTTCTGCTACATTGATCATCTTAGATTCTTTGTATGTATATTATTCATATACATATATTATACACTTATTATACATTACAACAATGCGGGGGCTGTAAACAGAATCATAGAAATTTAAATGAAAGTTTTGGAGATCCCTAAGTTTTCTTTCTAATTGGGGTTCTTAAAGTTTTGATGAGCAATATATTTCAATTTTCCCTAGGAATACATTTTCTTCTCCTCCTTTTTCAAAGAAAATAGAAAAGAACAAAAACAAGTTTTAAGTTAAAATATTATAGAAAAAGGGTTTACCTAACATATTGGTACATAGGAACCATAATAGCTAGTGTACATTTCAATGTATTGTTAAAATGGATAAATCTTGGATAAATAAAAACAATGAGTAAAATTAGAAGTACACATTATAAGTACAACATTAATATATAACTGAAGTAAATTATGGCAGAGAGACAGGAATACCAGAAGGATAAAGTATTATTTTTGCAGTAGCTACTTAATAATAATAAAATAAGCCTGTGTATGTACTTTTACAAATCCCAGTATTCTAAATTTCCAAAGTACATTTAGAGAAGGAGATACCTGAATCAAAAACAATATTGATGACAAAAGTACCTTTGAGAAAGACAAATGTTTGCAATTAGAAGAAGAAAAACTAATTATATAAAATTTAGAAAAGATAGTAATAAATAAGTATCAAGAATTTTGGATATATATAGGAGTATCATATTATTATAAAACAAAACAATATTTTAAACAAATATTGGTTTAAGGAATATACTAATTCTAAATAGAATATAACGATTATAGAATATTATATTACAATGAATTTTGTCTTCATTTAATGCGGTATTAATTTGTAAATATTTTATAATAATATAATAATGTATTCTCTCTACATGTCCTGATCAGTTTAAGGTAAAATGTTAAATTGGTATGTTGCATGTTGAGCATTAATTTTTTTGGGGGGAACAACAGAAAGAAGTATAATTGACTTTAAAAGGATCTTCCTCCAGGTTTTGATAAACACTAAAGTTAGAAGAATTCAGATTATTACTTTGTCAAGCTCAATCCTGATACATTCTTCCAAAAAAAATTTTTTTTAGCTAGCCAATTTCATAAATAACTTAAAATATTTTGAGGAAAATCCCTTTATAGTTCATCATCTGCTTTCTTTTTTAGGGGGAGAGGAACATGAAATACAACCTTTCAGATAACATATTTAGGATTTTGTAATTTTTTTTAGCAAGACATAAAAGTATGGAATCTTAAAAAGTGTTATATGATCTGTTTAAATTATTTCTTTTCTATAAATGTTCCTCTCCTTGATATTGATACACAGTTTTAAAAGCTGCAGATTTAAGATTTTAATTATACACTAAATAGTTTATTATAAACCATGCAGCTTTTAATATGTGTATTTTGAAAAAGCTATTAAATAGGTATAAAAAGACAAATTAATGTGTTGACAAAAATTAAATTATTACTTCAACTAAATGTACTCTGGATGTTGTATCTAAAGTTTTAGGTCCATGTAGAGTAGAAATATCAAAATATATTTTTCCAAAAGTATGTTTTTTTAAATAATATCTTTCTGAGAAAAGTACTTTTTTTATTAACTGAAAATATTGAGTTTAAAAAAAATATTTTTGATATTTCTACTATTTTTGGTAAAAAAATATTAAGATAGTTGTTTATGCTCACTGTATATTAGTGTACACAATAGGGGGTAATCATTGAATCAATCAGAAATATTAAAATTATCTCTCTTTTATTTTGTATAACCTAAAACATTACAGTTTTTACAAATCCAAGTAGAAAAGAGGAAATAAAGATTTTAGCATATTAATTTAATAAACTTAACTATGAAAATAATTTATAATTTATATGCTAAATCTTTTTCAACATTTTGTACAGCATGATTCCTAGAATAGCATCAGAAAAAAAACACTTTAGCACTATGAAAAGATTATATGACATCTTGAAAATTAAATTATACATTTATTTTTAGTTAAATTTTTAGTAAAAGATTATAATGATATATGGTGAAAATTTTGAATATTAAATAAAAACACTTTCTATGCATATTCATACATGAAATGCTTTATTATTTTATAAAATACCCTTTAATACTTTAATAAGAATATATGGTGAACAATAATAAAATGGAAAGATAATATATCTTCTGCATAATTTGTAACTCAAACAATAATTTTACTTTAGAAATTTAAACCAAGCTGATTAGTTTTTCCTAATTTTTAAAGATATTTGAAAGGTTTAACTACCAAAGAACCAAAATAATTTGAGAGGGGTGGGGACACACACATACATGTATAGCATTTTCTCTTTAAGGTATCAGATTAGGGTTTGATCATGATATATGATAAAAGTTGCTAATATGTATAAGTATTTAAAAATTAAGAATAATTAAGAAATTTACTTATATTTAAATATTGTTCTGATATTAATTTAAAACTTTAATTAAAACTTTCTTTGTATAAAAAAAGAGTTTTATCTAAATGATGGGGGTTATTCATGATATAAAAAGAATTGATACCAATTAACTAAATAATTTTGTAAATGTTAAGAATAGTTAAAGATCAATAGTTTTAATTCAAATAAAGATTTTATAATTCTATTCTTATTGAATTATTACATCAAATAAATTGAAACAAATCATTTCTTGAAGACATATATCTTCAATATCTCATAGTAATTCTTGTTTTAGGATATAAACATGAAATAAGTTAAAATTTTTACACTATAAACAAAATATAAATTAATAAATCACATAATTTAAAATAATGATTTAAATTCAGGTTTAATGTTGTCTTGTGTTTCAGGGATAACAATTATTATATAGCAGCTATTTGTTTTTTAAGAAATTTTTTTCTACAAGATTATAACAATAAAAAGAGTTTGAAAAAAAATTAGGTGCTATATACATATTGTTGATCTGGGTTTTGTGAAAATAAATTTTAAATACCAAGAAATGATCTAATTTTCTCAAGGGCCAAGTCACAATTTAATAATTATTTCAGAAAAAGAGAAAGTTTTTTTTCTTCTCATAATTCAAGCATTTTTAAAGAAGGGTTATGAATTGTGACTGGGCCCTTTTTTTCAAATCATGAATTTCTGGGTATTTTTTGTCATACTATAAAAAAACATGTGTAATGCCGAAATTAAAAAAAAACTTGCTATCATATCTAAATGTAGTGGAGTGTCTGCACGTAGCTTTAATCGGCCTTAATCCAAAATAGGAAAATGGTAAAACAATTTTTGCAGATTTTTAAAAAAACTCTAAAGTAATAATATTTACTATTATTAATTTTTTTTAAATTTGCAAAAAATGTTTCATTCCTTAATACAGTAATAGTGTGAAATAAATTAGATGATGGGTAGATATAATTTCTTTAGATAACATATCCTTTTGTACCCTGGATTATAGCATAACTTGTAACATAATTTTGGGGACTATTATTGTTTTGGCTGATTTTTTTGGTCATTTATATAATTTAATTTTTTTCAGTGGTTCTAAGATTTCTTGCCAAAAAGTCTGCTTTTCCATGCCACAATTTTAAGATTTTTAACTAAACAAATAATGGTATGATCCAGGATACTTGAGTAGCAAACACAAAGTCAGTGTCAGTGTGTCAGTGTATCTATGTAATAACCAGAAAAATATAACAACAACAAAAAACTAACTTTTGTAACATCAATAGCAAGAGTAAGAATAAATATTTGACTTGCATAAAAATGCTACAAGTTATATATATATAATGGGAATGCCAACAAATTTTACTTAAATAATAAGGCTTTATGGCTCATTTTGTGATAAAAAGTTTGGGATTTACAGTACACATCTAAAATTTCACCCTCCTAGCAAATTAATTTGTTGAATTTACTTCTTGATTTAAACTTGAAGAGTTATAACTTAATATTTGAGCTTTATCCCACATTGCGATCAATCAGCCATTATATCAAGAGTTATTAAATTTAAAACTTTTTTTTGGCTAAGATACCATTTTATCAGTAATTTTTTTTTGTTTGGATATATTCTTTCTTACTCTTGTAATTGATTGATTTGACTAACAATCAGTCAGATCTTGAGAGTCACTACCCAGGTCAAAAATTAAGTTTCTTAGTAAAAAAATTGCTTAAACTAACACTATTAGTTATAATCTCAAAATTGTTCAGGTTTTACCCAGTTTTTTTAAATAGTAAATGGAAATAAATTATGGGGATCTATGACTTTGATTATTTTTTAAAACTTTATAAAGTACCCCATAACTAAAAGCTTTGAAATCTTACCTTTATGTTGCATTTCCTTGGCTAAATTTTATCCAATCTCCTCAATAAGACTTGCTAATAATGGATGTAAGGATCTTTTTACTTCTATTAAAAAATTATGTGATTAAATATTAATATTTGACTCTGAAGAATCTGACTTTTTGTTAGTAATAAATGTAGTTTAGTCTTGATTGATATTTTGACTTTTTAGATATCTATTGTTTAACCAAGCAAAAAAAAACTAAGTGGCCTAGAAAAATTTTCATATATTTAATCATTTACTAAGTATATTTGCGATAACTTTTATTTAATGAAATCTTCCAATTTTTAACCTGTACAAAACGGCCTGCTTAATTGCTTCAAGATCCATGTCAGATCTATATAGGAAATAAATGTCTATAAACGAGCTCAATATTTGTTTAAAACTCATAGTGCTCCAATAATCCATAATAAACTCTCATTGCCCAGAACGATAAGACCCATTATT
>LS045458.1:14237-29192 GCA_900241095.1 Acartia tonsa
TGCTTTTATATATGTTATCATCCCTGTATGTATAATCAAGTGCAAGGTTTATGTTCAACTTTTTCATGGGCAGACATTCATTTGCCATAGGCCAGATTGCAAATATAATTGATAGATAGATACACACCAGGGATCTAAAGACAATGGCCGATAAATTGATGCACATCCCCAATGTTAATACACCAAAATACCCCTTTTGTAGATTGAAATTAGTGGTTGAAACGTTTGAACACTCAAATTAACAAAGCAAACAATCAAAATTCAATAGAAGACCCCAAGGTTGTTAAGCCAAGGTATAAGAAAAGGTTATTATAAAACTTTGGGGGCTAGTACATTAAATCAGAGAGAGAGGGGGCAATTGTCTGTTTATTACACTAGTCCCCAAAATTTTATAATAATTTTTTCCTATTCGTTGGCTTAACAACTTTGGAGTGAATTTTGATGGGTTGTTTCATTAAATTGAGTGTTCAAACGTTTCAACCACTTATTTTAATCTAAAGAAGGGGTAATTTTGGGGATGTATCGGCCATTGTCTTATCCCTTTAGATCCCTGCATACACATACAGTTATGGATTGGTAAATAGATAAAATCCAAAAAAAATTATAGGAAGCTATTTAAAGTGCCAGAAAAGAAATGAAGGCATAAAATACAATACGAATGACCAATGATAGGCCAATGCACCGCCTAAAATACCAATTGCAGGCCAGTATACATTTTAATTTACAATGGTAGGCCAGTATGACGTCATTTTTTTAAGGCACTATAAAAAGCTTCAATGGATGATAGGTAGATAGCTAGAAATATTGATTTTTATAAAACATGACAAACGAACGGACAATCTATCCTATTATATAAAGTACTAAGCATTTCTGTTCGTAGCGAAGGATCTCGCTTACCACTAAACCAATATGGTTCTCCTTTAGAGGAAAGCTTCTTATAGGCCCTAAGATGGTTTTAGGCTATTTTATTTTTATAAATAAGTCTGGGTATGGTTTTAAGTATTTTCTTTATCCCTTCGAATATAGAACCTCTAGATGCTAGGGGCGCAGCCACTAGTTGATATTTAAAGCATCAATAGATATTAATAAGGGATAGATAAGCAGACTGATATAAAAGTAGATAGCTAGTTGGAAAGATGGATTAACATATTGTAGATGCATCATTAATATGCTAAAGGCTAAATGCTTGATATTTAATGATATTAATAAATTACTAACTTTAACGTGGATGTAATATATGGTCCTTAAGAAGCGCAGCTAAGCTAAAATCGTGTTCACATAGTAAATGTAGAAGTGTTGATATGTAATCCATATAACTACCTGGATCCAGTGGTAGGGACCTTTTTAGTCTGCTAGCAAATTGCTTTCTGCTCTTTTATAACGACTTGTCTGTGCAAATATTTGCGCCGCTATTGGCTGATATTGAAATATCCAATTGAAAGTGATATTTAGATAGATCGAAAGATTGATTATATATTTATAAATAGATGAATGGATATATAAACAGATACACAGATAGATAAATGGATAGGTCGATTGATATATTTATAGAAAAAAGATGGATAGATAGGTTGATTGATAATTAGAATGGAAAATGGATTATGGATAGATTTGTAGTTAAATGAGTGTATATATATATAAATAAATTTTTCTGAAATTCATAAATGCAAACACATAATAAATAAAAGGATAGAAATAGAATAGATAGAAAAATGAAAAGATAGATAGTTAAACAGTTTTGAAAGTAATAAACGCAAGCTTATTATAGTGAGATAGATGGATGGATAAATAGATTAGTTTATAGATAGATATTTAAAAAGTTTTGAAAGTCATAAGTGCAAACTCATCATAGATAGATGGATAGATAGAAAGATAGTTGGATAGATAGAAAGATAGATGGATAGATAGAAAGATAGATAGATAGATAGAAAGATAGATTGATAGATAGAAAGATAGATAGATAGATATAAAGATAGATTGGTAGATAAAAAGATAGATGGATAGATGGATAGATAGTTGGATAGATAGATAGATAGATGGATAGATAGATATTTTAAAAGTTTGAAAGTCATTAATGCAAACATCATCTTACAAACACATAATAACTAATTTATATAAAGTAGAACAAGAATGAAGTAATGCAAAGTAATTAAAACAAGGTTTTTAGAAATAGACAAGAAAGGCTCTTTGGTTAGAGGAATCCTCTTAGATAATTGCAGAAGCCAATTTTTCATTGCAGCAGATAAAATTACAATAACATGAATAAAAATCAAATCTTATAATTAGTTTTCTTATTCGTTGGCTTATAAACTTTGGGAACTTTTAATGAATTTTGATTGTTTGGTTTATTAAATTGAGTGTCTATACGTTTCAACCACTAATTGCAATCAATAGAAGGGGAAATTTTGTGTATTAACATTTGGGATGAACATAAATTAGTCGGCCACTGTCTTATACCTTTAAGTCCCTGAATATGAAAATTATTGGATATTAAAGGAGATTGAAAGTTAAACTTTGCCCCATTCTTTTTATTAATAAATATGAGCTACCATTATTAAGCACCAACATAAGAGATAAATAATTGTTTTTTATGAATAATTATTAGATGTACTATCCTCAGACAATAGTCAATATGAGACATGGTATACCCCCTACTCAAAATATCAATTTCCAGAGAAAAGAAAATATCTTGAACGTCTTTAGATTTTACGCGTCGTTAATTTGAGATTCGAACTCATATCAACTAAATACCAACATTTCAAATCTTACACCAAATGATCCATAAAACACCATATTCATACAAATCCGTCCAACCTAAAAAAAAGATCAATTGTAGAGTAGCTTCGCAACTAATAAGATTTGCAAGTTAAGTTGGTTTGCAACATCAGAAACTAATCAAAACCAGAGGCTTAACAAACACATTTTATTAATATTATATGGACAGATAGGTGGATAGCAAAGATAGAAAGACATATAATAGGGGTTTCATACAAATTAACTTTTGAGCAATGAAACCAACCTTTCCTTATTTTGAAATAATTGAAGATAAGGAGGTGGTATTGGTTTTTCATTTGTTTTGATTTTACTTTAGGTCATAAAAATACTACAAGTTATCTATATATAATGGAAATGCCAAAAAATTTTATTTCAATTATAAGGCTTTATGGCTCATTTTGTAATTTTATGACTAAAAGTTTGGGATTAACAGTATACATCTAATATTTCACCCTCCTAGCAAATTAATTTTCTATAATATACTTCCTGATTAAAACTTAAAAAGATATAACTTAATATTTGAGCTTTATCCCACATTGCGATCAATCAGCCATTATACCAAGAGTTATTAAATTTAAAATTTTTTTTGGCTAAGATACCATTTTATCACTGATTTTTTTGTTTGGATATATTCTTTCTTACTCTTGTAATTGATTGATTTGGCTAACAATGAGTCAGATCTTGAGAGTCATTACCCAGGTCAAAAATTAAGTGTGTAAGAATATAAAATTATTTTTAAAGAGTAAATGAAAATAAATTATGGGGATCTAAGACTTTAGTTATTTTCTTACTTTTAATCACATAATTTTTTCCCTCAAGTTATTCTACAGGAATCATCTAGCCTATAATAAACTTTTTTATAGTATTTTGAACTATTCAATTTTTTGGCTTATAAGTAATGTATTTACATGTGGCTAAAAAAACTAAAAGCTTTTGAATTTTACCTATATACTTGACTAAATTTTATCCAATCTCCTCAATAGGACTTTAAAAAAATTATGTGACTAAATATTTATATTTGACTCTGAAGAATCTGACTTTTTGTTAGTAATAAATGTAGTTTAGTCTTGTTTAATGTTTTGACTTTTTAGATCTTTATTGTTTAACCAAGCAAAAAAACAAACTAAGTGGCCTAGAAAAATTTTCTCTACTAAATCATAAGCACCTATTTCTTTGGAACCCTTTTTTATAATCATAATTAAATACAACATATCATAAGAATTTACAAAGCTTTGCTACCTAATTGAACCTATAAATAGACTGCTTTTCATTTATACTTGAAATGGAATATAAAAACATTTCTAATTTTTATTACATGGAATGTAATAGTTATTTATTGCATCTGATTATAAACAGCTTTCTGCGGATATGAAAATGTACAAGAAAACTGAATATAATACAATGCTATACTTAATTTTTCAGTATGACTGATAAGATTTCAAAGTAATTTTTTGCTTGGTATAAAACTAATAAAAATTCAAAATATTAAACAGATCTTATGTGTAGCTGTCTGTAGTGCCCTAGCAAAATTGGGATAGATGTCACTGCTTTTGACCTACCTATTCTATTGACGTCAGGAAATACCCCATACCCCATCTCTTTTCTAGGGTATTTCTTCCCCCTTCCCTTTCTCATTATCCTTCTACTATGACGTCAATAGAATAGGTTGGCCAAAAACGGTAACATCTATCCCCATCTTGCTAGAGCACCAAACACAGCTACGATGTAGATAGATAGATATAGGTGAAAATCAATTTTTCCACAATTTTCAGGCCCCCTTCGGAGCTGGAGGAGAACAGGTGCCACCTGCAGAACCAGTTTACAATGAACAGGAATAGTCATTATTATAATTCAGAATTTAACCACAAGATGTCTATTTTCTATTTTTTATTTTCCTAATTTTCTCAATACAAATATTAATAACACAGCTACTCTATAACATGCAGTTGTTAATCCTTAAGATCTCGCCAACCACTGAACCAATATGGTTCTCCTTCACAATGTAGCTTCACATAGGTCCTGGGATGGTGTATAACTATTGGGGGAGGGTACCACCACTCTCCCAAAAAAAATCGTCCCAAGAAAAAAAATATTCCTCCCAAAATTTTGTTTACTTTTTCTTAAAACTAAAATTGATAGTTTGGGGCGTTTTCTTCAAACACCAAGTGCCCCTAGAGGCCTTCAGAGGGCGTAGCCGATATTAATAGAAAATGTGACATTTTCTATGTGTCCTTTTTCAATGGTTAATTAGATTTTTGGCAGACTTTTCTTTTTCTTCTCGAACATGTGTATACCTTAGATAAAAGTGGTATTATGTCTGCCTGTCTGTCCGTTATTGTGTCTAAAACAAGACATCTTTGAAAGGCTGGACTATCATTTTCTTTATAAATAAGCTTTGTATTAGTCCTATCCAGGGAGGGAGGGGACATTAAGCTGTTTATTACACTTGTCCCCTAAGTTTTATTATACTGTTTTCTTTACAATTGGCTTGACAACTTTGGGGACTTTTATAGAATTTTGACTGGTTAGTTTATTAAATTGAGTTTCCAAACGTTTCAACCACTTATTGTAATCTACATAAGGGGAAATTTTGTTTAATCATTGGGGAAATGCATCCATTTATTGGCCATTGTCTTATCCCTTTAGATCCCTGATAATTAAACAAGTTCTTCTTTTTTTCTCTTTTCAATTTAATACGTATATCACTAACTATCCCTTTATTGCACAACCTTTTTGCTGAAGTTCATGATTTTGAGTTTTGTCTGTTTACTGATCATATCATCAACCACTCCTCCAAAAAATAATGACAAGTCTGTTGTGTAGGGAGAAATTATAGACCCTGCAACCGGGCTGCCCCCAGTGGAGGGCGCACAGCCCGGTGCCATGGGTTTCGCTGCTGGACTTATGATGAAGGAATTTGATCAAATTTTACACAATCTGCAATAATTGCCCATCCCCTCTCCCCACCTTAATTAAAAAAGAATAACAACATCCATTATGATAGGAAAGCTTGGCTTAATAACTTCGGAAACTTTTATTGACTTTTTGATTGGTTGATTCATTAAAATTAGTGTCCAAACGTCTCAATCATTAATTGTAATCTACAGAAGGGATAATTTTGTGTATCATCATTGAGGATGTACATTAATGGCCATTGTCTTATCCCTTTAGATTCCTGTTTTAAATGGCTAACCCATGCGGGACTACCCATTACCCAGCATAAAAGAATCTAACCTGACCTAAACAATCAAACAAAAAACTCACTTCCCCTTACTTTCATTTTATTTAAAATAAATTTATCCATATCAATATGTCTTTAGATTGCTTTACAAGGACATACTTACAAAAACAATTTTAAGACTTGATTGTAGAGTTGCTTCGGTTATAACATTGTGAATAAAAATAGGATAACTTACTTATGAAAAAATTGTGTAAAAAGGTAAAAAAATCAATACCTTATCTACCTAATCATTACCAGAATCATCATTGACTTTCACTATATTTTTGATCAAAATAAAAACCAATTCAGGCACATTCATTGAAAGAAGGTGTTGCTGCTAAAGCCGGAGCTGTTCCATTGGGACAAGTTGGGGTAAGTAGTCAACCAATAGGAAGAGAGAATACATATTTTTAACCAATAGGAAGAGAGAATACATATTTCTAGCCAATAGGAAGAGAGAATACAAATAAAATTTCAACAAATAGAAACTATTATTAATAGAATTGTCTTCTAATTCTTATGATATAAGGCAATATAATATAAATATATATTTATATGTAACACATATTATATATATAATTAAAATTATATTATATATTATTTGTATTTATATAATATATATATTTAATGTTTCTTTGACCTAATAAAGGCGTTTGATATGAACCACAATTAGAAATCTATAGCGTAAAGAACAATACCACATGCAAATAATTATAAACATCTTCTCTAAAAATTTGAAAGATATATTTTTTTTTGGGGGGGAGGGGTATTGTTAAGCCCTGTAGGTAATCATAACTTCTTATACTATTAAATACTCTTTCAGGGCGACACTAAAATAAAAATTCTACCAAAAAAGCACCTTTGATGAAGCCATTACTCTAAATTTATCCAACCCAATTATGACTTATGACAATGCAATCCTAAACTGGGTGCTATATCTCAAAGTGTCTACAGAGCATATAAACCCTCCCCCCCTTGTTTTCAAAATTGAAAATAATAGTGGGGGGCGGGGGGGGGCATTTAACCCTCTAAAACAAAACATTCAAAGTAAAATGAGGATGAATTCTTGTTTTTAATAAAGACGTGCACAGACATTTGTCAGTCAGGGGGGTGTTAGTCTTTAGAAAGATAAAAGATGGAAAGGAACATTTTTTTTTTTAAATTTCAAAGGGGGTGGTCTGGTTGTATATCATCTCTATACATGTGAATCACACCAATTTTACATTTAGTGTATGATCATAATTAAGAACAGTTTGACTTAAAAAGAGCATTTGAATAAACACAACGGAAAATACTTGAATATTTATTTCTGGCAACATATTATAAACAACTTTCCCCGGATATAAAATGTACAATTATAAGATTAAAACCAGTTTTTTACCCCCAAGATGCCAAAAGAACGGGCTTCAAAAATATTTTATATTTGTAGAAAACTGAATGCTAGACATAATTTTTTCGTATGGATTAGAACCGGTTCTAATCCACTGGTTATTAATCAGTTTCGAATGAAAACGAGAAAAAAATTACCCCCCTTTTTGCAGGGTCTGGCAACCGGTGTGATGGGCCAGGTGCAGGGCATCATACCTGGCATGAAGAAAGAGGAGGAGGTTCCTGACCCAGCAGCCATGCAGCAGGGTGAGGAGGTGTACCAGGACCAACAGTATTATGATCAGGTAATATTTTTGACTGGAAATTATTGTCCACAAAATTCTGGGCTATTTTACATTGGTCAAATTTGGAGTATCCTAATTATCCCTAAAATTGATATAATTTTTCAGTTTTCATAAAAATTAAACAGGAATTCAAACCATAGCTTTACCTAATAAGAAATAATTGTATAAAGTTTGTCAAAAGTTAAAAAAGTAGAAAATTAAACTTTCAAAAATTACCAAAATCTTATTTTTCCAATGATTTGGTAAAAAAATATTTTTTAAAAACCTGTTGGTGAGTTTTTGAAAGTTTGGATTTGAACATAATTTATAGCTGAGATCAAATTTTTTGATAAAGTAAAAAAAAATAATATTATTTTTCTTTTTTTACTAGTCCCAGTATCAGGTAAAACAAAATAAAAATTGAAAATGCGAATTTTGGATAAATATTTAAAACTAAAGGTTTTTTTACAACAATTTTAGTATGAAAGAAAAAAATAGGTAGGTATTATCTTATTGTACAAAAAGTCCATTGCCAATTTTAAAAAAAGGTTTTACAAGCCCCTAAGGGGCACAAGCAATTGAAACTCCAGCCACCCCCTCTCAAAAAAAAGTAATCCAAAAACCAAAATTCGCAGTTTCCAAATAATGAAAAATTGCTTCTTTTCTTTGAAAGCTTTCAGATATGACATTTAATTTTTATTTGGACACAGGGTATTTAATAAATTAAGTTAATAAACAAAGATAATTATATCCATAAGTAGCACAGGAGAAACAAGCAAACAATTTTATATTAAAAAAAATAATTTTAAATTTTTGACAAAAAAATATTTTGTAATTTTAAAAATTGAAAAAAAATTTCTTAAATTTTAAAAAGTTGTTTATAAACAAAGAAATAATTTGTTATTGTGCCAAGTGGTTATTTCTTCAGGGGAGGAAGGGGGGGGGGAAATTGACCGACAGTCCTTCCCAATTTCAATTTTAAAATAGTAGCTGCATTACTTTAAACACTTAAAAAGTTTTTAAATACCCTGTAAGTTTTTATTTCAATACTTTAATTTGGTCCAAGAGTCATAATTTTCAACATAATTTCTCCTACTTCACAAAACATTGAATGATTAAAGTTCAAAAGATAATTTTGTTATGATCTTTGGAGATGGGACAATAGACAATAGATTAATGTTACCCCCTGTTATAAGAAACAAAATAAACCCTTGAGCCTTTATTTTAAATTATTGGTGGAAGTGTTTAGACTTTGTTTCAAGATTCAATATTACCCATCCATTTTGAAGCTAACAATAGTTTACAGTCTATTGCCCTACCACACCCTTCACTGGGCTTTGGCAGATTTTAGAAATTAAACTTTGCATATTGTCATGATGTTGTAAAAGAGTAACAGTTTTAGTCTTTTAAGTTTTGTCATTTTGTCTTTTGTTGTGCTGGTATTGTATCTTAAAATTCTTTTTTTTTAAAGCAATGACATTTACATCAAATAGAAAGAAAAAAGTTGAAATAAAGGGAGAGGAAATAAATAAATAGAGTGAGAGAGAGAGAGGGAAAGTGTTGAAAAGAAAGAAAGAAAACAGGAGGTTAATAAATTGGCAAATAAGTTAATAAAAAAATCACTTATTAAAATTTATTTATTGTATTGATTAATCAAAATATCAAAAAAATAATGAAAATATTCTTTTTCTTGTAAAATCAGTATCAGGTTTGATAATATAAATAGAAATAAGAAACTGGAATAGTTTTAAAAAACACTGTAAATATTTGATTCTATCATTTAAAATTTGTGTTACAATGCTTTTTATTCTAATATTTATGGAAAATTTTCTGTAATGCTGTCTATGAACTTTTCTAATCCAGCAGATATTAATCTATTTTGAAGCCATACTGTAAAAAATATTAATAATATATTTTTTATAGTAAATAGTCTATTTTGATGAATTAAGAGTAATACAAGTTTTAAATAATGAAATATTTATACAGTGTCAATAAAGGCAAAGATTTTCATAGTATATTCTATTCAAAACCCTTTTTTGTGTATAAATTAGAAGTTTTAAATTAAAATATATTTAAATCTTTGTCTTTATTGCTTTTTAAGACTTTCCTATTTCATAAAAAAAAGCTTTCAAAAGTTACAAGAAAATCACCCCTTTTTCACTACATAGTTATAAAAAGCACCTTTACAAAAACATCATGATTTTTAAATATCTTCAAAGAAGAATTATGTATATTTGTGTAAACTAACCCAAATATTGATGTGTTTGCTTTCCAGGAAAGCTTTGAGATTTTGCCATATTTGTTCAAAAAGGTTGTGTTTTGTGAAAAAAGTAGAAAAAATCGTGAAAATTGAAAAATCCTCAAACATAAAAAAAGATATTTAATAATCATGAAAACTTTTTCTCTTACTTTCTTTAACACTTATAGTTTTAAAAATATCAATTTAGTATATTTTTTAGATTTTTACAAAGTTAATTTACTTCATAATAATTATTTTTTTACAATTGTCATTTTTAAATTTTTTCAACCCAAATTAAGTATTATTATTTGTTACAATAGCTAGCATAATGGCTATTAGGGATCTAAAGGGATAAAACAATGGCTGATAAATTGATGTACATCCCCAATGTTGATACACAAAATTACTTCTGCTGTAATAAAAAATTGTGGTAGAAATATTTAAACATTAAATTTAATTAACCCGCCAATAGATTTCACTAAAGTCCCCAAAGTTGCTTAGTCAACAAATAAGAAAATGTTATTATAAAACTTTGGGGACTAGTATATTTAACAACCCATTGTTTCCTCTCTCTCTACTTGGCTGCACTGTAAGTCTGTCAGTTGGTCTGTAGTGCAGTGCTATGTTTTTATTCCATCTATGATAGTTATTTTCTTAGCCTGTCTCATCATTAGTTTGACTATTCATAAATCCCCTCCCCCCACAAAAATTCCTTTTTTTATAAAATATTTTCTGGAAGTTTACATTTTCTATAACTTTAATCATAATGATTTACTTCTTATTTTAATCTTATTTTTCTTACATATATTTTAGGGATTAAGGGCTAGGTTAATGGATGATAAATAATCCTCCAAAAAAAATTTATGGTGGAGATTATTTTATTTGTCATTTGCCTATCTCTGTATATTTTCACATCTTTATAATTAATCAGATATTTAGATTACTTCACACTTAGTGATTATTTATATTAAAAAGCTCTTTAATTACTTAAGGGTTTTGGCACCTCTAAAAAGTTCAACAAATGGGATAGTTGCATGAAGTGCATTTAACAAGTTTGATTGCAAGCATAAGTTACAAGAATACCATTTAACATATATAATTTTGTATTACAATAAATAACAATTAATTAGGTACCACCAGAAAAGTCATCATGCTGTTTTTGCAAAAACAGGACAGTCATGTATGTTGCATATATCAAAAAATATGATTTTTAAGTCTTGATATTTTTAAAACTACCTGGTAGAAAATTTAAATACTTTCAAATATTTGTCCTTTAGATGTAGTATTGAACAGAAAAAATACACACTTCTCTAAATCTAAGTTTAAATGCACTTCATGCAACTACCCTTCAATGCTTTTTTTAAAATTCATGAAAAAGAGATTATTACTAGCACATAAAATTTGTGGCAACATGTTTGTGTTGAGGTGCCTTCTTCCTTATTTTATGCATTTTTTAAGTAATAGCTAATCAAAAGATTCTTCATTATTGCTCTATATTATTTTTAACCTATATTTTGCAAGTTAAGTAAATACCAATAACATATAAACTTAGCAAAAATTTCATTAAAATATCTTTTTCAACCCTGCTTAACTTTCAAAATAAGGCATCTTAAAATATATTAAGTTTCCAAATTTTCAAGTTTATCAAAATTTAGTCTTTTTCAACTTTTTGGTTTTTAGTACTTTTTTAAAAATTGGATAAATAAGTTGATTGTTCTGCAAAAGAAAAATTATATATTTTAAAAATATGAAATTTGAAAATCAACTTCTCCTTCCAACTATTACAATAAAACTTTTCATTATAAATTTTTTTAAAGATTATTATTTTGTTTTATCTTGAAATGTTTTTTGTAGGGTTGGGCCGGATATTCGGTTTGGCTGGATATCCAAATATTGAAACTATCCGGATATCTGATATCCGGCTGATTTATAATGCCGGATAAACAGTTATCCGGTTATATGCCGGATATTCAGCATTGGCCAGATATCCGGCCGGATACAAGATAACTGGCATTAGAAATCATCCGAATATCCAGTATCCGGCCAAAAAAGTATCCGGCCCAACCCTAGTTTTTTGTTGTTTAGGATCAGCAATATGCTGAGGGCCAGTATGTTGAACAGTAAGAATAAATTGGAACTGGTTCTCTCAGCCCCTTCTCACTCATCCACAGTACACTCACACAGGGTAACTGCTCAATTTATTCAGATTTAGAGGCCTCTAGTGGCACTCAAGATGGAAGGGGGGGAAGGATCAATCATCACCACTTTTCATTTTAGTTTTAAAAAGAAAGCTTCCATAATGACCAAGTGGTTTAATTTTAGCTTTAAAAAGAAAAAGTAAAAATATATTTCAGGGGATTTCTCTTGGGAAGGTGGTGGGTGGTACCCTTCCCAAAAACTGTTATAAACCTTACCAGGACCTCTGAGAAGCTAAATTGTAAAGGAGAACCATATAGGTCCAGTGGTTAGCAAGAACCTTTGGTACAGACATACAGACAGATTGATTGTTACTATTATATAATGATTCAGCATTTTCCCCCCAGGGCCTGATAGTGCAAACCAATACAACATGGTTCAGAGTGAACACAACATTCTACATCAAATCAAAAAAACCTGCAAGAATAAAAAAAAAGGCAGACAAGAAAACTCTCCACTCTCCACCCCCTGCCCCTCTCATCTCAACACCCCCCCTTGTTCTGCACCTTATGACAACACTGCCACCAATGAGCAAAAAATCTCCATTTTTTAGAGAGTTTTACTCCTTTGATTATTGTTAATTTTTTTCTCAATGCAATTCTCTAAAAAATGTGGCTGTTAAAAGTTATCACTCTGAACTTTTTAGAAACTGTTACTCCTCCCTTTCCCACCCTCTGCTATCTGCTCTGAAATTATTTTTATTTTACCCTCTCACTTTAAAAAAAACTCATAATTTGGGGCCAAAAAAGAGTTATTTTCAAAAATTTCTAATATATTGGGGTAATTTTATGTTTTTAATTTTCTCCCAAAAATTCACAGATTTTAAATTTCTGTGTTTAAACCCATGTTGCTGAATGTTATAGTGAAAATATTAAATATGCATTTACAAAAAGAAAAATAATTTTGCATTTTAAAGAAAAAAGTTTTAAAATCACCATCAAAATGTTTTTTCCCCCATCCAAGTAAAATTAGTTGTCAAATAACCAAAGTGTAAAAAAAGTCCTAAGATTGAGGTGGCCCTGCAACAAGTTGAGCTGACAGCACAAAGATAAAAATATTACCATCACCTGCAGATCAGCTTTGTGTTGTCAGATCTTCTTCTAACCACTGGCTCACCTGTGCAGCATAATTAACATCCTTGTTATCTTACAAAGATAAAAAATTTGGCTTAATAAGTTCTTTAAAAAAAGCAACCAAAATTGACAACTGTAGATTAAAATCACTATGTCTAAACACTCATTTTCATTCAAAGATTATATCAAACAGCTGGATATCAAAGTCTCAGGCTCCAAATCTCGGCTGATAGTATAGTCACATGTTACTGCTTCTATAAATATTTATGAACCATGTTATTAAAAAAAATTAACTTGAAGCCCATTTATCCATTCCAATGAATTTTTATTTTATCCCACCAATGATAAATTCTAATATCAAACATGTAAAACTGAATTAGAATAGGAATTTTCTTTTTCATTCAAAACAAATTCTATTTAAATTTTTCTGTGCTTTTCTAATTTGTTTTTTATTGGTGTATTATATATTTAAATCATGCTTTCTTTACAGAAATACCTTTTTTTCAAATCTTAATTTTTTTAATGAAATTTTTTTAGCACATCAAGCTTTTCCAAACAAATTTGTAAATGCTTTAAACTAAATAAATATCTCTTTCTCTCTCTCTCTACCTTTTTATTATATTATTATTCTATTTTTTATGCTATAGGATGATAATTATTAAGTGTGATTTTTAATTTTTTTTTATGCCTTTTTTAAAATGAAAAACTTGTATGTTTAAAACAACTGCAAAAAGGGAGATGCTGTTATTTATTTATTTACATTAGTTAATATGTAATAATAAATTAATAGTGAATTTTAATCGCTTTTTACCCTGATTTTATAGAAATAATGGAAAAGAGCGGGAAAGTTAGTCGCCATCTTGAATTTTTTCGCGCCAATTTTAAATCCCTTTCTTCCCCTTCCCCCTTTTAAGTCGAAGCTCTCCTTTTTTTGTCAGTTTGTAAGTTTTTCATCTTTTTTTCTTGACTCTTAAAAACAAAACAAATGTTGTTTTTGTCGGATTTGTTAAACCGAACTAACATTATTATTATTAATTATATATATAATAAACTACTACTAATGTACTAATATAATTATTATTATTATTAATTATCACAATTATTGTAAATGTTATTAATTATTATTTAAGCTGTTCTTTCTTTTCTGAAATAAAGTAGAATGTGAGTTCATTGAAAGTTGAATGTTTTAAACAAAAATAAATTCAATTTTAGTGTAGTTTTTTTATTGTTTAATTAGCGGATACGCCCCTAGAGGCCTCTAGTGGCACTTTAAATGATTTTTTTTATTTCAAATATCTATTTCTAATGTCTATGTTGCGTTGAAGTCTCTAAGAATATTTTTTAAATTTTCGATTTTTTGTGATTTCTCTTGGGAGGGTGGTGGTACCCTCCCCCAAAATAGTTATAAACCTTCCCGTGACCCATGAGAAGTTACACTGTTAAGGAGAACACGATCAGCGGCTAGCAAGATCCTTCGGTACAGACAAACAAAAAAAGAAAGACATCCTGTTACTTTAATATAAGGATTTATCTATGAAGATTGAGGAGGCAAAAACCGGTTTTGTCTTTGTGTAATGTATAATGATGACCTTTTTGGGGCTCGGTGACGATTCTGCTTTTGAATTGCAGTGTAACACACTAATTAATAACTGTTTATGTTGCACACCTGACATAGTAGCAGTAGGAACCATTTCTAACGTCTTTAGTTGTCGGGCCGAGATTCATACCTATATCACCTTTCGACAGATTTCTTACCCCCCCCCCCACAAAAAAAATATAAAAGTTTATTTCAAATTCTAT
>LS045467.1:0-17847 GCA_900241095.1 Acartia tonsa
AATAGATTTATTGAGAAATAGATATGCATATAGAAAACTAGCCAATAGGGAGATAATTATATCGAGCCAACTCTAGTTTGATGAATATTTGGGCACATTAGATTATATTGTGTATACCATATTCTTGATTTTTGGTGTAAAATATGTTAACAAGACATATTTGTAGGAATTCTGCACATATGTGTAATATGCATCCAGCAAGGGGACACTCTTAGGCATAGTTTATTTGCAGGTACTGTCAATAAATCACTGATCATGACAATTTGTTAGATAGAGAAAAATATAAAGCAATCCTTAAGGAAAATACAGGCAGACAGACGTAAACAGAAAAAATCAAAATCCGGGTATAAATTAACTAAAAACTAATAAAAGAGTGTTCCTTTAAGTTTGAACGCCAAGTGGACGTATTCAAATGATGTGTGAATTTTGATGTATGGCACTCTCAGTGGTTGGGGTCACCCCACATTACTACACAAAATGCTGGCTAAATGCGTCATACGATAAAATAACCAATGAGAGACCAGTATAAATTTTACCATTGGTCAATTACAGTGTATACTGGCCTCTTATTGGTCAACTGTATTGTATGATTTCATTTTTTGGTACCACTTTACGCTGTCTCACTGTTTTTTTTTTAAATTCTTTCTCAACTAATTTGAGAGGAATTATTAGACCGTCTTCATGGTTTAACCTCTATTTATCCCTTTAAGTTAATTATTAAAATTGCATGAGGTTTTTTTCTTAGGGGTCTTTTCCCCAAAGGTATTTGTTCACTGCCTGGTAATGCACGAAGCTCGTGGTGTAAACACTCCATATTAAGATTCAGGGGTCAACAACAAGGAGGTGTGGGGTAAGAATTTGTGTGTATGCAATGTCAAAATATTGCGACATCTCCATGGGTTTTTGAGAGTCTTGGGCGTGAAGTGTAATACTTCAGACAGGAGAATGTTTTAAGACAACGTCAATCTAAAGACGTTAAAATGATAACATTTGTTGCGTCTGTATATAAAATTGAGAAGCTAATTTCAACTTCCAGACAAATTACGTGAAATCAAACGACGGTATAAAAACAACATTAAAATGGTTTAATACCCATATTTTTTAGGACATCCTGCTACTAAGTAAAAAAAATCCAAAAATGATTAAACTATTCACCAGAGCCAAATGATTAAAGAGAACCATTTAATTATTTTGTTTTGAATATGCATCATTAAATGCAAAAAACAATATCAATACAAAATGCAACAACAATCAAAAAAAATGAAATGATTCTAAATTTGGCACAACAGTAATCATAGATCCTTCTCAAAGCAAAAAAACCTTGCTATCAAAAAAAAGCAGAGACAAAACCAAATACAAAAGCATGAAAGGACCATTTGTCTTTTTTCTTGCTCAACTACAATTGTAAATAAAGATGTAGATAGATAGAAAAAAATCTAAATTGTTTCTTTGCAAAAATCGTATCATAAATTTGTTTAAAATGGATGGAGCACAAAAAGAACTGGTAAGAAAAATATATAATGATCGCTACACTCTTTAATTCAAACTTTAAATCAAGTGTATTCTGTTTTACCTTTATTGAATTTAAGTTTTTACTTAAATAAATAAACAGAATAAAGAATATTTTTAGCATGTATTAAAACTAAAATAGTTTTTATACTTATTTTTAAGAATGACAATATAGCACTTTTTTCAAGAAGTCGAACCATAATAAAAATGTATTTTGTTTAAAATTGAATGGTTAAGCATACGCCCCTAAGAATAGAGTTATATTGAATAATTCCAACACCTACACCAACAAAGATAAATTCTCACGAATATTCCCTGTCAATTTTCAAGCTTTGCTTTGGGTCAATCTTAATCAGAAATAAAATTTAATCAAACCAAGAAAATTAATTTGTGTATCATTTAGGGTTCCTTTCACCTTAATTTAAGTAGAGTTTTGAGCTTTTTTCTATCGAAAAGGATCTCTGTAACAGCTAGACTGAGTTGTACTTTACTGGGAAGGTACTAAAAAACAATAAAAGTCTACAATGTTGACAGGGTTACTAAAATACTAGTCTAACAATTGAAATTAATTGTTTGAATATTATTTTCATAAAGACAGCACACTATATCAAAATTGACAAATGAACCGATCGTAAAACATGTACCTAGTCTATGTACAGAAATGATTGCAAGTACAAAGGGCAAAAATTATGAAATAAACTGTGTAATGAACATGTATGTATACAATAATTTTGCATATTTAAGTCCGCTATAGATTAAACATTTGACCAATGCAAAGCTTCTCTATAATAACTTTCAGAATTATAGAAAATATTCACAAATTTGCAAAAGAAAAATTTTTGTTTATATTCGGTAAAAAAGGTTAACATTTAAATTTGTTGGCAAACTTAAAATAATTTTATGTTCTGTACTTTACATTACATTGTTTTAATCTATAGCTGCACTACTTTGTTATAGTTTATCCTTGTATAAACTATTGCAGAACTTAATGAATACATTTTGATGATTATCATGGACCCGTAAAAAATGAATATGAATAAGAAACGAAACAATAATGATTATTTGGGTTGGCAGAATGTTTTTAAATGCGTAGGGTGATTAAAAATTCATCTATTTTTAATATACAGACAACATGTATGTATAGTTTTTTGTGTACTTCTTATGCTTGTGGTGACCATAAAGAAAAATTCTTGACAAATGACACTAAAAGGCATTTGATTGTTGGTTATAAGTTGGTCTGGACACCCTTTCTTTCTTGAATAATGAGGCATAGAAAATAGAAGGGCCTGAGGACATGGCTTAGTTAGCCCTGGGGTCCTACATATCATTTCAACTTGGTTTGATTGGGATAGAAAAGGATTAGTTATATATAGAAAGTTTGCGCTTCACAACTTTAAAATTTTAAAAACACATATCCTCATTTTTCTGTTACTGTATCAAAAGACCATACTTACTGTTCGACAGATTTATCTCTACTTTTCATAGAAGCTTCATAATGTCCTAAGTAGGTTTTATGCTAGGGGAAATTAAAAGCGTAGTCGCTTATATATTTGGAAAGGAATATAATATTAGATAATAAAATTTTAAAGTTGCAGTGAAAAGTAGAGACTCATTTATTTAAAAACTAGAAAAAATATATGAATATATTAAAACAGATGCCCTTTTTTAGACTTTATTCTTCTGAGTACTACGTGTACATTTACAATATACAAAGGTATTACTATATATGTATATATGCAGACTAATTTCACCCTTCTTTTACGTTAAAAATACCGCCAATGACCCAACCACTTTTCAGGGCTACAGCTTTTAAAAGAAAATTAAACAAAGATATTTTGGTTAGATTTTAAGCGTGTAATGAAAATGTATTTTTTTCATCATCAACAAAGAATGTTAGATAATGTTGTAATTTTAAGTATAGATAGACATATGCCCGAAGTTATAGTACCGATAAAAATAGGTTAATTTTGTTGCTTAATAGGATGCATGCATCTAAAATAAACTAAAGCATCACCCTCTAAAAAAATAGTACCAAGTCACTTTTTCCTTTAATTTCAATGGTTTGCTCCCTTTGTCTGAGAAGGGGGGACAACAATAGAGGGAACATCCAGTTATAATAGACCATGACCTGGGCTTGAAAGACCCCCTGTCATGACAAAAAGCATTACACATAACAGCATCCAACACCCCCAATATCCGTTCCTTACTGATAATTTTTAATTAAAAGTACCATTAGAGAGACTACCAGAAAATGTGATAGAAAAAAAAGAACAAGGATGATAACTTACAAATGTATAAAATAAAAATATTTATGTTTAAAAATTGAAGTTTTATTACATCAATTGTTAAATAGCAAGAATCAAAGAAAAAACCTTTACTTAGTTGACAATTTTTTGTATGTGTCATTAAAGATCTCTTAAATGGCTTGAGTAAAGTAGTTACATAGTTCTGGGATATATCTTATTACTCCTGACTAGTATTGAGCTTTTTGCAAGAAATCATCAAGTTAACCAACCGCCCTCCCAAAACGAAAACTGTTAGGAAGGAGCATAATTTGGAGTAGCTGTGCTTCTGAAAAAGGGAATAAAAAGAGAAGCTGGGTGTGAAAAGGTTGAGGGTTCAAATTTCAATAGGCAACCAACCAGGGGAAGTAGTTAGTCTACTACTGCCACCAACCTTTTTTTTATATAATTTTACCAGGGCTCAGCAGCCGCGCTTCAACCATTCTGTAAGCCTCAGAGAAATCAACCTTTTTATAATTAAAAAATAAAAAGGAAGTCTATATCTGACTTCTTTTTAAAAAAAAATCTCAAAGTATCCAAAAGGGTTTAAATTTTAGGCTTAGTAGTGGCTTACGCGCGGCTGCCGAGCCCTGACTTTTACAAAGTTTTGATTTGAATGAATGGATACATTTTTATGAAAGTTTATCTTTTAAATCAGAAAATGTGAATTTTTCAGATTGAAGAATGCACATAATGTCAAAAATAAGAAATTTCGTCAAAAACTAAATCCTTAAAATAATTTTAATTTTAAACATTTCCAATCTAAAAAAATACAAAAAAGTTCAATATTTGAGAGAAAAGCAGCATGAAAAAACGTTGCCTATAAAAGTTTAATTGCTAGAATGACATTAAGAAAGGAACATAATTTGAACCACCAAAAAGTAAAGGTGTATAATTTAGCCACCTTTTTTAACCACTACTCCACTGCCATATGGCTGTACATTTTTTGCTTGGCCTTCCCTACCCTGCAATTTTAATCAGGGCTTTTATTTCTGTAAAAATGATTAAAGGGTTAGGCTCATCAAGACGGAATGAAATGGAAAGATGGATGGAGCAAATTGATCAGTTGTAAACAATGATAAATTTGCTATAACAATAACTGTAAAAACTTTATTGAATGAATAATAATAATGAATTCTCTTAAGAAAAGGAGATTTTTGTCACTAAAACTTTGTGTAATAGAATGTAAGTGAAGTATGATATATGTATAAGGATTGAAAGTTTGGTGATCCTACAATACAATTGATTTTTCCTCTGGGGGAAGACGGGATGAGTAGCCGAATCTTAAACCACTCAAAGGAAATTCTAGAAAATTAAAGGGGCGCAAAAAGTTCAGCATTATTGTGGGTTCCCTTTTCATCCGTCTTCAAGACCCTTCCAACTCATGTCCTTTTCATTTACAATGCTATTTTGAGTTGGCCAGCTACTCTGTAATTAACAAGAAACCGTCCGTCATTGAATAGCTCATTAGACCTCGGAATTCTTTGGATTGTATTCAAACATCTTTTTAGTTTCAAAGAAACATAACATATTTGTTGAGTTAAAAGAAGTTACTAAAAAGCTATTTCTTAAAATTAGATTATGAAAAAAACACCAGTAGCAACTAATGTAAAATAAAGTAAAACTCATGTTTATTAAAACCATGACTTTTAATAGCTAAAATTGTGCAATATATAAAAAGATTAACCTAGGACCACAAAAATTATGAAGCTATTTACATTTAACTAGTGAAAGTGTCATTGAGTCACTTTTTAGTTTCACACCGGACATACCAAGAGGAGAAAAAAAAGATACAAGGCTCAAAAAAGTGGAGAGTTATCATATGGGGAAATCGTGGAGTTTCTTTTGGGCACAAAGGAGTGTTTTAAGTGGTTATATTTAAAAATCATACAGAGGAGAATGATTATATCCTATGATTTACTTTGTCCGTCCGGCTAATTGCATTGTCATTGGGTTAATGAATTTTATGCATATAAAAAACAAATAAACAAGAAAAATTTAGATTGAGAGAAAAAAAAAAATTGGTTAAAAATCATAATTTCAAAATAGACAAATTTTCAATATCAAAAAAATTAATTTTCTATTTCTATTGGTAGATAAATGAACCTACTACGTTTTGAAGTAGCTATGCTACTAAGAAACCACACACTAACAGTAACACACACGAACATTGGAACATGCATATGTAAAAATTACACCTAACTCTCTCCCTCTTTCTATTTAATGACCCTAACCGTATCTATGTTTAATTTTTATACAATATCAAAATTTAAAATCTAATATGCAATAATCAAAGATTGTCTTCTTATATTTGGCATGACCAAACGGGAGAAAATCAAATCCTTTAATTTTGTATCAAATATCATTATGATAAAATATTGGATTTGACATAAAAAAAATAGAAGCACAGCTACTCCTGCATTTTTTTAGTTATTAATCGCATCGTATTATAAACAGCTTTCCGCGGATATAAAAATGTACACTTATAAGATTAAAACCAGTTTTGTTAGCCCCGAGATTCCGGGCTAACAAAACAGGTTTTAATATTGTGATTATACATTTTATATTTGTAGAAAACTGGATATAATTCTATACGATACATGATTTTTCAGTGTGGCTGAAAACTGGTTCTCACCCCCCGGTTATTAATCGGGTTCAAAAATGTCTGGACTTACCTAGCGTACAGGTATAATGAACCTCGACATATTTTCTAGTGCTAGGACATGGATCCCCGAAAATTCTGCTGTCCACAGGTACCTCGCAGGTATTCTCGCCCTGGCACCTGGATCTGATGACCCGCAGGGTTCTGGGCGCCATACAGTTCACTGAGTAGTCGGTCACCCCGTTCGGGTTGCATATCGCTATGCTAAACCTAAAAAAAGAGTTTTATAAAAACAATTGTTTTGCATGATAAAAAAATCATTAATATATTAACATATTTAAGACAGTTAATAGTAAAAGGCAGATAAAATAACCCTTACCTTCCAAAATTAGCTCTAATGATATTAAGATTAAGCCCAACAGGACACGTTATGTTTAGAAGACTTTCTTCACAGGCATAGGCTGTCTCATATTCTTGGAGGTCTGCTCCAATTCCTGAAAAAAACACATAAATTTTAAAATAAGATTTTACCTTTTTATATTATTTGTCCAAAATGCTATTAATTTGATATATTACGCTGTATCTTTTGCTTTCAATTTATATAAAAGAAAAGCAACGAGCTTGCAATATATTATACAGTGTATGAGAATCAATATAATCTCAACTACTAAGATAATGATACCCATAAATTCAAGCAGAAATTTCGCGGATTTACTGCCAAAATTTCTCAGAACACTAAACTTTACAAAATAAAATAAAAAAGCATTCTACAAAAATGGCGCTATTAGTATAATAAATGTATGTTTAACATGTAGTTATCAAAAGCAGGACCAAAATATAAATTTAAAAATGCATTTTACATATAATAACATTATAAACTGGATACTTTAGATGGGGTGTCATGATAATACATATAGAGCTTGATGTAAATAAAAATTTGCAAACAACCGAGGACCCCTTTTGTAACTTAACCACCGAGTTTCCGCGAATAAGTTTAAATTCAAGATAGGAAATTTGACCATTCAGGGTTATAAAGAAGTATGACTTTTCACAATCTTACAGGTGGGTACGAGTACTATTATATTGTCAGGGCTCGGCAGCCGCTTAATAGCCAACATTTCAATCACTTTTGGATGATTCAGAAAATTTATGAAATGGACGGATTTTCATTATAGGAAAAGGATTAGCAAACATTTATCGAATTTTTAATTTATGAAATGTCTATTTCAACGCGGGTTATTGGCGGCCTACATGCGGCTGACGATGCCTAAATATCACTATATAACTGTTAGGCTTTTATAGTAACATTACAACATGTGGCAAGTATTCTTTTTGTGGGCAAAAAATGCGCAATTTTGTAAAAAAAAAATATGGGTTTTTAAACAGGGCCAAATAAACTTCTGAAGGATATTGAAGCTATATTCTGCATATATGGTACGGTCAAATCTTGATTATTGACGTTTATAAGTTTTGTAGCTGGGTTGTTTAAATTCTTGCACAGCAAAAAATTGCTTTGGTTTAGTTGATAGCTTGTAAACTGGAATACAGGGCGGCTAAATTTTTGGATGTAAATTTTTTTCTCTCAATTTTTAGATACTTACAAACGACGTTTTTTTGAAATAAAAGTGTAAATATAAATTATTTTATGTTACAATAATTTAACTTTTTTACGATTTTAAAGTAATAACAAAAATCACCCTGTAAATACAGTTTAAATGGCAGACAGAGAGAAGGGACTAAAAAAAGAGAATCCACTTTTAAATTAGATTCCACTGCATCTAGCTAAAAAATTCCTGGTAACCCCGATTCTAATTGGCTCTTTTTACACACTCTTCAAATATAAAGTATCTTTGTACAGGGATGTAAAGTGCACTAATAAAAAAAGGGCTTTGATTTTTTTGGTGAGGCTGACATGTAATCCTTCGAAAAAATTAAAATCAAATACAATGTAGGTGGAGAAAGTCACTCAAAAATCATTAAAGTGACGTCATAAAAATAAGGAATTATACATTTCTTTTTAAGGGGTTTTCTTTCACACTTCTCCTCTCATCTTTCTTATTTTTATGACACGTGGCTGATTTTTGAGTTACTTTCTCCCCCTACAATACAATGCTATAAAAGTTTTACGCATTTACTTATTCTATCTTTAAAAATAAATAATAAAAAGTAAATAGTAGGTAAATCAGGAATCTTTAAATTTTAATAATCTAAATGCCAAAATCCCTGAACATAGCTCCATACAAACAGATAATCTGTATCGCAAACTTTCAACCAAATGCAGTAAAAATTGATCCAATTTAAAGAGCGCGGCTCCGCTTTATAAGGCCCTCTATAAATTGCATTCCATTCGCAAAGGAATTACTTCTAATTAGGCTCACATTCCTCTATATACAAAGCATGTATATGGAAAAAAGGAGAGTTTGCTACATTTAGAATATGCAGTTAATTTTCAAGATATAAAGAACTGTAATATTCCAATTTATTTGTTTAGGGAAGAATATTTTATTTAAGGTAGAACAATCTTGCCTCCAGTATAAATAATCATTATTTGACAAACCTATACCTTTCATGTTACTAATGTTTCTTCGTAAAAAAAATCCCTCAATGAATTTAAGAAAAAATCTTCTAAATCAAAACCAATATCTCAGTACAAATGTTGAAATTCCACCCTAAGTCATAAAATTTCCCCCTCGCTCCCATCTAAATGTGTGTCAAAACTAAGTTGAAATTAAATTGAATAAAAAGTTGAGTTTTTGCTACATTTATTCGCACGGACTTGGAAAAAAAGGCTTTCCCTTCCATTCAAAATGGTGCTAAGCAAATGGTTATTGTATATCAAATGGAAATTTTAGTCTGGATAAAAAGTATTAAAATTTTAAAAATTAACTTGTTAAAAAAAGAAAACTTATTGTTCAGTACAAAAAAGCTAACCAGCTTCCAAGCCAATTAAGTTTATGTAAGAAATGGATTTTCTTTAAAATATAGAATATATTTCACATAAATAGGTCAAAGATTATTTTGTAATTTATATGAAAGAAATTACATTTTTTTGCAAGAAATAATTTTTTTCTTATAATCAAATTATGATATCATTAATGTTACTTGCTTTCATAGATAGATAGATAGATAAAATTATTACGAGGGAAAAATAATGTAAAAGTTCTTCACCTTTCCTGCATAAAATAAAACACACACCCGCACACACTCAAACTCACATTAAAAACTTTTATTTCAACACACAAAAGAAAATTTGGATGGAATTGCTGAGAATAAAAAGGTTTACGGTAATTTTTCAACTTTGTTTCCCTTTTACACATCTACAAATTTATTTTTCTAAAGATTTAAATAAAAACGTCTTTCTTTTGAGTGTTGGTTTCTTTCCTACAGCTACTTCCTAGCCGTAGGCAAAACTAATAAGCATAATTATTAGGTGGCTTCTCAAAAAATCACCCACCCTTGTCAAAAAAAAGACATTTTATTTCAGAAAAAAAAGTTAATGGATTTTTTTCAAAATTAAATTATATTGATAGACAGGGATATGAAACCTACTGAAAAATGAAGAAAATATTTATAATATTCTTTTTGAACCAGGGCAAGATTTGGTGACAATTATTTATCCTGTAGTTACATATCCCTGATTCTTCATGATACTGCATAGAGTCCAGAAGAGACCTGGCTCTCAGTTTACCTCCGGAAAGTATAAAACCTTTCCAGCAAAGCTCCCGCAGGCAAAACAACTTAAAATTGAAAAGTTATATTTTACCAATATATTGGAGCAAGTTGTGCTTATCCTACACATAATTCATCCTTGAAAAGTTGGCCACATCGGCTCAGGTTAAAGGTAATTTTTATGTAATTCTGTTAGAAAAACATGGTAACATTTCTTATTCTTGACCCAATTGTGTAAGGTAGATGTTAAATAATATAAACAAGGATGATTTTTTTCTATGATTACTATTAGCGAAGCTTTTTAAATAAGAAACTGAAAATTTGGGCTCACATTGCTAGATAGAAAGCAATAATGAGAAAAAAATAAGTGCATATATTTTTTTATTAGCCTACACGAGTTTGCCTCCTTTTTTGCCTGTGTTGGGTCATCACCTTTAGTACACTGAGATAGACAGACGGACAGGGAAACTCATATAGTAGCTTTGCTACTAAAAATGTAAGAAAGTGGGGAAAATTGTACTCTACATATGATATTCAATGTGCTATAAATTTTTATATTTTATCAGAAAGAAAGGTTTGAAAGAAATAATGGCATTGCAGATCCTATTATCATTGGGAAAAAGTAATAGAATTTTCAATCTTCTTTTACTAGAAAATAGAAATATTTCATTTTGAAACCCATCATAATAATGAGATGGGAGGTTGGATAAAGTGAGCTTATGTTCTATTATCATGGGAAATATATGAAAAGTAATTTCATTGTAATTGAATCTTATTAGATTTTCATAACTATCTTCTACATAAAAGGATCAACATAACATAAATTAAAATATATTTATGTTATTCGTCATTTTCTAAAAGGTTCCTAATTTGAATCATATTTTGAATTGGTCATTCTTAGTCAATACATAAACCTTTAAAAGGCAATGTTCCAAATATGAGTACGCCCTTAGAAATATGAAAAGTAAGTGACAAATATCGCAGCATAATTGAAACTTTGGAATAACTATTGAATCGAAAAATAAATTACATTTAACATAATGGGCTATTGATAATCTAATGGATGCTGAGATAAAATGGGGCAAATATGGTTTTAAATTTTGAGTGAGGTGGGGAAGGGGGAGTTGTGAGGGTGGGGTGTCAGAAATGTCATTTACCATATTGCTACAGGTGCCTGGTTATCTATCTATAGTTTAGACTACATATACCAGGGATAGGCCTTTGGAGAAAATATTTTTTTTGTTAAATTCTGATTTAATTGATTTTTTAAATATTTATAGAGAGAAACAAGTTTTCAAGTTCACCAAAAAAAGAATTGGCAATCTTTCATTTTTTTTGCCCTATCCACGATTCCCTTGTTTGAAATTTAAAATTGTAACAAACCATTTTTAAACTCAGCAGTATTAAGTACCTTTTCCGAATGTAATTTAAAATTGACAATTAATAATAAATTTTCATAATCTTGTTCAATAATTAAAGAGTTTAATGAACCTAATATTTTTGTCTTTTTAGCTAAAAGTATATTTTCTGTATTATTTTCAAAATTTGTATAAAAAAGAATCACCAATACTATTTGAGAAGATCATTACATTAAATGGAAAATTGATCCAAAGTGTATGTTTAATATGATCTTTTCCCTCCGTTCAATACTTTTAAAGTAGCGCAGCTACTTTAAAGTATAATATTGTTTAAAGTGGCTGAATAGCTTTTTTTAAATCAGACAAGAGACGTGTTTTAATTGTTACCTATGAAGAAAATTTTACAATTTACAAAAGTTAATTTACTTTTATTCAAAACTATTTTTCCTTCAAGAGACATACTTGTCCTATCTAGTATCTGTGCTTGTTATGGATGTTGTTATCCTTGTAAAAAATGTTTCAGTCTTCCCTAGCCCAGGGTAATATCCATCTGCAATGTTCTAAATTCTTCTAATGGAATACATAAAGACAATTGCACCCGCTTAGAATCCCATAAAACTCCCCAAGGCAAATAAATTGATATCTTTTTCATAGAGTAATTTTTCAGAATATTATCCAAACAGAATAAATAAAATTGGAAGCTTCACAGTTTTTTTTGCGCTAGAAATTTATATAAAACAAAAAAATCTTTTTAAATAAAATTTGTTTTTGAACACTCTTTTACTTATGAAATCACAAGTAAATTATAAATCTATGTTACAATAAAATGGAAATGTATTATTCTTCAAATATAAAAATATAAAGCTTTGTGGGAAAAATTGAAATCATAGGAGAATAAAAATATAAAATGTATGAAATATACAAAAAGAAGAAACACTTTTCATTTAATCAAGAAACAGAAAAACATTTTGAAATGGTGGAAAACATATTTTTATTCGCACTTCTTTTCTTAGATAATTCAAAAATAGGATTTAAATTTAATTAACCATCCAAATGAAAATTAAGAATTAACAATTAACTAAATGGAAAAGTGTACAGAACAGAAGTTTGTTATTCTTTTTCCTTGATTGGGGATTAAAATTCAATTTTGAGGAAAATGGGGAAAATTTGATGCCTACCAGGGGGCCTCATTTACACTTTTACAAGTTCGAAACCCGCCTCCAGAAAGTGTTTATACAAAAATCCAACAAAAAAACTTTGCTGGATGGCGAAATATATTGATATCCTTGGCAAAACCCAAAAATATTTCTTTGCTCAAAAATATTGATTTTGTTGTAAAATATAATATTTTTCGCTGTTTTGTTTAAGCTCTGTCCTGAATACCCCTTACTGTTCCGAATACTTGTTTTTTAAGTCCAGCAACCTCCTACCACTACATTGGACTACAAATGGTCAAATTTACATTGATGTAAAAAATTACAAATTTGATAAATAATATTACTTATACAAAATATTTCGATTTTAAAGAGAAATAAAGCATGAATAAAGATTACAAAAGAAAATATCTAATTGACAATAAAATATGAGAGAAAGAAGGGGTAAGAGGGCAAGAAAATAGTAAATGAACAACAGGTAAAAAATTGGTAATAATATAAAAAATGGGGAAGAAATATAGTTAGGGGTGGAGGGGTGAATAAAGAAGGCACATTACTACTAGAGAAAAATAATAAAATAAAAGTCAATGGGGAGGGTTAAGTCGATAATAAGGGGGTAAGGGGGTAGGGTGTACAATGCAAAACATTCCAATTCTTACTAATAAATGCAATTCACAAGTGAAACATTATGAAAAACAAATTCCATGTCTAATGCCTGTAGCGTATAGACCCTAGCATTAACATAATTATAAATAATCATGTCAAGATTTAATGTTTTTTTTTGTCTAGAAGTGTATATTATATAAATGTATGTGTATAGTGTATGTAAGACAATAAAAGTCTGGGGCTAAAGAAAAATTACTGTTTTATTTGATATTACACTCATCTATCTTCTGTAAGAAAAAAAGGTGAAATAGATGGAAAAGAGTTGATTTTTCCCTATCTCCACTTAATTTACACACTTTTTACATTTCTTTTACCTTTTTAGAAATAAAACAAACAAAAATTTTCTTATAATAAATTTGAGAATCAAATGTTTACCTGGAAAAGCATGTGCGTTGGCTGCGAGTGCCAGCCAGCCGGCCAGTATGCATGCTTGAGCCGCGGATATCATTGTCCGCCCTGCATACGACCCTCGCTCAAGCCGCTACCACCTGAAAAAAGTGTATATTGAGTTTTAATGAGCATGTATTTGTGTGTGTGTGAATGTTAAGCGAAAAAAGTTGCATATACCAATCTTCTAATGACATATAATTTTGAAATTTTACACTTAAGATGCACAAGAATGATGGGTGAACAGCTAATACTATAGGTTGTCTAGTGGGTGTGGGAGAAGGGAGGAGGAGGGGTTAGAAATGGTTGTATATTTGAAGGAGAAAGTAGTAAACTAGCGCGATATCAATTCATTTTACAACACATTACTCCGATTATATTCTGCTTAACATAAATGTATATAGAATTATACAATCAAACATAAAAGCCATATAATAATACATATAACCCAAACCCGATAACAGATTTAAGGCACCAATAAACCCCTTTACAAAGCCATAACCCATGCTATTCAGATTGCTTTGACTTTCATTAATACTGCCTTGCTTGGGCGAAAGCAGACCAATTGAAAATTGCATTTATCATACCTCCAAATAATACCATAACATATACAGATGAACACTTAGGTTAAGAGAAACCCATCATTTGTGGGGGCAATAATAATTTCTTATCGACAAGACAACCCTCAAAGACGGTGGTGTAAAACCATAACAAGAACAACTATGCACAAGGGTAAAATGACAATGATTTAGAATTATCTAACTGATTAGGTAAAAATTTGAACCCATTAAGATTTGACCGAACAGACAGATTGCTACATTAAGAATAGGTATAGACATCCAGCTGTTTTTTAGGTTATAAACGATGATTTCCTTGCGTCGTTTATAATATAATATAGAATAGCTTCGCTCCCGATAAGATTACCCCTTTGCATATGAGCAGCTCTATTTAACCCTCTATCTGTAGATGTTATCTCAAGTATGGCTTTAAGGCAAATGTCCATAAACACATATTACAAATGTACATATGCAAGGCGAGAGTATCATTCTAATTTTCTTTGCTTGGAATTGAATTGATACCTTTGAAGCCTACATGACCTTGTAATATTTGTTACACACAAACATACATACATATACCCTAAAGAGTTTTAGTTTGAAAATAAATTGAACTAATGTATGTTATGAAAATCTAATAACCTAATAATAGTTTTTCACCATATTATTGGGCCAAAAATGGAGCTTTAGCTAGACAAAACACCTTTAACACAGCAATTTAAACAACATATTTTAGCATGAAAAATTTGCAATAAACATTTTAAAAATGCAGGGTGAAAATATTTTAAATTTGTGGTCCTGGCCTGTAAAGGCTTTAAATGTTTTAATGTCATGTTTCAAATTTTACAATTTTGCGAGGATGATTTTATATATTTGCAGGTGCCTACCTAAATACATATTGTCTTTAAATTTCATATTTGATAATCTAATAAGTAAATAGATATTTTAAACATAAAATTTTATACTTTTTCTATGTATCTTTGCAACTAATTGTAAAAAAAGCAGTTCATCACTTGAAATGACAGGATGGAGACTCAAATGGATGCGATTAATTTGACAAAATAGTCTATTAACTTGGGTAATGATCTGTTTTACAATCATGAAATGACCAAGTCTCATATACGATATACCTCTTTTTCTAGAAAAAGACCCAAAAAATATTCTTTTTCAAGCTTGATCGCCAAATATACTTGATCTATAGGTAGCCTTTTTTTTAAACATGTACAATACAATGACATAAAAACCCTCACCGTAACAAAAACAGTTCCCTTTTATAGTCCTTTTCCTCACAAAAAATACCTCTTTAAGCACAAAATTTTGTCCTAATTATGCATTTTAGTCGAGTAATAAATAATTTACAGCCGCTTTTTGCTGAGCTCATTCCTCCAAAAGTTAAAATAAATTTTGACCGGGCGATTTATATTTTTTTCTCTCCAAATATTGAACAGAAATACAAAGTTAAAATTTGATTTATTCGTTGGGACTAATAGCACCAATTTGCCCTGGGGCTCCAAAAGTTTAGGAATCTAAAATTTGAAGAAGGCTAAAAGTAGCCCTGAAAATTAGGTATGTCAGACTTGAAAACCAATTGAGAAAATTAAGGCAAGAACAAGCCAAGTAGAAAAGTTGGGGTAATTTTGGAAATAAATTCTAAATTCAAACACCAACTTAACATTTCTTTAATTTGAGTAAAACGAATTTAAAAGTTTGTTATATGTTGGTTGGTCTAGTTTGATGGGGTTTTTATTTCTTTGGCCAATTTTGTTTTAAAAGTTTAACTCAGTAATGCATTCACTATTGAACTTTTCTTCAACTAAACTTTTTTTTAACTTTACAGAGTAATATTTCATTTTATAGAATGTATCAACATTACTTATTAAATGCAAATTTTCTTTTATGCAATTATTCAAATCTTTTTATAAGATTGCAAGTGATATTTTCATACTTTAGAAAGGATTAGGTTGTGCAAAATCAGCTTCCGCGTTTAACATAATCTTCTCAATTTTATATCCTTATTTTTTTCTGGATTAAAAGTACATTATGCAACTATTTTTAATTTTTTTTTCTAAGCCTATTTTATACAAATATTTTATTTTATGCTAAAGCTAAAAATATTTTTGCAGTCCTATGAATATTTATGGCACAACCCAACAAAATGCAAATATCTAAAAAGTATTTTTGTTGTTTTTGATAATCTTATCTTGAAATTCTTTAGAATAATTCTAATTTTTTAAATATTAGGGCTTACAGTTTAATCAAAAGATATAGCAAAAAATATCTCCATGTTAATGGAAAATTCGAAACCATTTTATTTGAAATTCTGTTGAAGTTCAAATTGTTAAAAATTGGAGGAAATAATGATGAATCTATTTGCTTTACAGTTCTTATTTCTCTGAATACGTTTCCTTGATTTTTAATATTTTATCATACAAAATTTATTTCAGATTTTTGATTGTATGATTATTTTGACCTTTTTGGACAAGACATGCATTTGATTGAATTTAAAGGAATATTTTAGTTCTGTTTTTATAAGTTTAATAATAGATATAATAGGATTAGACTTGTATAGACTTGGATTAATGTAATATGTTTTGATTATTTACGATAACTAGAGATAAATCATGTTTACCTATTTATTACATGTGTGTTACAAGCTACTAATATGGGTGGGGTTACAATCAGATAAATTGACGAATCAGTTTAGATCAAGTTACAAAAGCCTGCTGACAAGCCCTGCCCTCATTTCCCCCACCCATCAATTTTGCAACTTATTTCATACTTTGTATTGTTCATAATAAGTAGACCTTTTGATGGAACCCAGTGGGGATTCTTTGTACAATTTTCTTCGCAATAATCTTGGGGAAAGTTTTAATTTCTCACATCTCCTTTCATTAGAATGTGTTATGTATGTGTGCCTATTGTAATCAGAATAAAATTTGTGGTAGCCTGAAGTCCTACTTCTACCACCCTCCTCCCCCATTTTCATTTAATTCTATAATCAGTTTGTCCACTTTCCATATGACAATATACACTCACCAGAAATATCAAGAAAAGTTAGTGAAAAACTATTTTTCTTACAACTTTTCTACAGTAAAAACGAACTTAAAGTTTTTAATGTTAAGATATCTTTTTTATTGTCACAAAAAGATATAGAAGACTACTATGATTTAAATCATGAGTGATAATTTTTAGGGGCAAAATAGTCTTTATTCTGATGCCATGTTCCTATCCCTGCATGACATAGAGACAGAGAACCTATTTTCATATGACAATATTCTCAGTGTGAGTAAATAGGAAAGAGAGTATGATGGGAGGGGGGGGGGGGTGACTTGAGAATAATAATAATATAACTACTACATGCAAATTAACCCTTTTCATTCCAGTCTTAACCCTTTTACTACTCTTACTCTTCAACCTCCCCCTTCTCCTCCCTTACCTTACAATGCTCCGTTAGTTAGTTATGTATGCAATTACTAACCTCCCCCCCCTCCCCTACTCTTGGTTTACACACTCTAACAGACCAAAATGACATGTCTCTTTGAAAGATTACCATTTAAAGAATGGACATCAAAACAAAACAAAAATTAACAACCTAAAAATCAAGTTATGATAACAGAAAAATATAGAAATCTTAATAAATTTTTTTTGCAATTATATTTGTCCTCT
>LS045467.1:17947-37136 GCA_900241095.1 Acartia tonsa
CCGCCGCCGGCTACAATCCCTCTTGTTTATTGGGTAGATATTTACAACAGCTGTTTGTGTTGTGCCCGGGTGTTATGTCACAATAGGGCCCTTTCTTGCAGGCTATAAAGTTCCAGTCCCTGCCTAGTTACATTATTGCAAGGATAAGGCAATGCAAGATAACTTTATTTTAATCTAAACAAGTAAATTATAACCACCCAAATATTAATTTTTATTGGAGGGTAGAATATTTTTTTACCATTTTCGTAGATATTTTAATATTTGTGGAAAATTGTCTGAAATACTATGCCTTACATGATTCTTCAGAATAGCGGAGAACTGGTTCTAATCCAGCGTATATAAAGAATCATCTTCCAGTGACTATTTATTAATTATTAGTAAAAAAAAAATTTCTGCAATTGACCTATACTCACATCCCTGCTGGGATTTTATTTGAGCACTATTACAATAAGCCCCTTGATGATAAAAATCAACTGATGGACAATTTTATTTTCATGGGAGAGTTATCATCATACATGTCAAATGTTATTAGGGGTCAGAAGGTGGACTTGAGTATTTGAAAAATTAATTATAATTCTCTTGCTTATTCCCTAAAAGATATTAATTACAGAAACATAGATTTTTAAACTGAAAAAAATATATTGCCTTAAATTTATTTTTATAGATACGGAAAACTTTGTTTAAGTCATAATAATTTTTGACTGGCAGAAAACTTTAACTCAGGTGCCATATTTATATTTTATTTAAGTAAAACTAATTGAACATCAGACAAGGTAAACAAAAGAGAAACATTGCTTTTAATGATCATGGGCTTTAAATAGAGACTTCAAATCATATTGATTTCAAAATTCCATTCTGAAGGAAACAAATAGAACATCTTGACTTACCTTTCCCCCATAGCAATTTCCTTCCCTTCCCCTTTTTTAATTTGTCCAGGGATAAAGCGATAGGCAAAGAGAAAAATAATATCTCATAAATGTTTTCCTATTATTAAAGAGGGAACATTTAATTCTTTCTATCACACCCTCTCAAAACTGACCACATATTGTCGACAATATTGTTTTCATAAAATGAGGTCATTTCTGGCATAACATCGACAAGTTTTAAAGATACTGTATACTTGAAATAAAAACTACCCATTTTTTATACAGATACCATCCCTGTATCCTTGATATTTCTAAATTGCTTCTAATATGTATCTGTGTAAATTAATTCTGTTCCTATTTGTGGGGTCTGGACATTGTAATCAATACTTTTAACCAGCTGCTAACAGAAACAGAAATATTTACGGCTGGATAATAGTTTTCAAACACACTAGTGGCTTCGCCGCGTTGCTCTCAGGAATGATCTAAAACTTCCATAAAAATAGTCTAAAACCTGGATCTCTACAAAAATCATTGGTAATTTTCTTCGAATTGAAAAAAAAGCTGAAATGTTCTTTTAAAGTAAGTTGAAGTAATCTTTAATCATCACATATGTTGTATGTATATTTTGTAAATCCTATCTTTGGCCTGAATTCCAGATTTAATGGGCTAAATAACTATGTGTGTGTATCTATAGACATTTGTTTTGGTTGTAGAGGGAGACACATAAGATGGATGTGTCTTTCTTCTTGGCTTCAAATTATAAACTTAAAATTAAACATAAATTTAAGTTTCTTAAATGAGGTATATTGCTCCACAACAAAACTAATTTGCTTTACGCCATTCATGTATTTTTAGATTTGTTTTCTCACAATTTTAAATATACTAGAAAATTTTGTTAACAATCTAGAATTGATAAAAATTACTTGATTGAACTAATCTAACTGCTATCCAGTCCCCACCTCTACCAACCCACTAAAATAAAATTCCTTAGTTGGATAAGATTAAAATTTCTGATCCCTTTCTTAGTAGATTAGACACAATAGAAGGATTCTTCTCAAATTTCATTGTATAGATTTTTGTTAGTGATTATAGTCAGCCTGCGTATTGTGAGGAGGTCCAAATTCTCAGCATAATAATATCTTTAATTAGTTCTTTTATGCTATTTTTAAACAATTTCTTAATCAAGAAAAAATTGAAAAGAAAATCTAACCCATTTTATAAGATTTTGTCCTTTTTTGTCCTAAATAACATGAATGAAAAAGAAGATGTAAAATGTTTTTGTTGTCCCCCGTCTCTTTAAGTCTACAAACCCTGAAAAATTCGAGCAATAAAACAGGGTTTATTTGACAAGTTAAAAAAACGTTTGAAAGAAAAAGAAAAAAATCAAGAGCTCTAATTATATGTTTTGAAAAATAGAATGGTAAAAAAGACCAGTATATAATGTATTGATACATCAGAGACTGTTTTTTTTTTTAAATGTTAAAAATGAGTGACATGACTTGAATTGGAAGTGTGTAATGCCCCAACCCTCCTGTAATTTTTTTGTATCCTTTATCAGTCAAGGTTATGCTAGAAGGTACACTGCAAAAATAAAATCATAAAAGCATTGAAATATCTAGTTCTCTATTTTTATGCACGTAAAATTGTTTATTTCAAACGTTACTTTTTTCGAAATCTGTTAATTTCTTTAGCAGTTAACAAATTAAGTTTCTACCTTGATTAAGAACCTTTGTCAGTAGCCAGATTTAGATAATAAATCCTCAAACACTAAAATTTCCTCCCGCATTTTTTGTTTGAAACTTCAACAGATTTTTTTTTCTCAAATTGTAGGTTCATTTGAAATGGATTGATGGAACCAAAAGTTAGTAAAACCATCAACTAAAATATAGGGGAGGGAAATTCATTTTTTTCTTTCTCCTAAAAAGGCTATTTTTACTATTAAGAGAAATAAAAGGAGATGGGGAGTTATATTGTTTAATTCAGGGGTTACTTGATTACGAGAAATAAGGGGGGTGGGAAAATAGAGGCGTAAACTGTACTTTTTCCTTTTCCAGTATTATAGAAGTAATATAAAAGGATAGTATTGAAAGGGGGGAGGGGTTAAAGTTTGTTGCAATATCTTGAAGAAAAACCGCCAGAGGTAAAAGGAATGTACCAACTAATTATAGCTCTTCTTCAAACCCCTCCCCCTGTTCTTCTCCATCCCCTGTAACCCTTCTTTTCATTTGTTCTTAACCTTTTATCTCCTCCTACCTAGAAACCTCCTAGATGTCATACAAAGTAACAAACAATTCCCAATTCTTAATCAATAAATAAAAAAACATATAAAACTTTTTCTTCTTCAAAGTATCCTTTTTTGCATTGAGATGTCATTAGAATTGAACAATCAAATTTTTATATTTGCTACTTAACTTTCTTTTGGTTAAAGTATGGAAACACCTCTAAACTCCTTATCTAGTAAGGCTTTTTTAATGTGGTTGGGAAAAACAAGACAATTTTTACTTTGGTGTGACCCCTTGGTTGATGGTGAGACTTTATTACATGTCAATCATAAATGATTTATGGTAAAATTTTTCACCTTTTGTATTACAAGATAATTAAATTTAAATGTGTTTTAAGAGGAGGAGAATTTTAAGTTTGTACAAAGAAAATAAGAACATGCCATTAGTTTTTAAAAACGGTAAATTTTTCGCGCGTAAACTTAATTAGAAGCCGATAGACAAGATATATTTATATAACATTATTATTACCCAAACATTTTTTTATAAATTTGAATAACGTTACATGGTAATTAACTGTAAATATAATGAATGATTTAATATTAAAGCCAGAAGGCCTAAAATTTGCTTATAGCGGCACAATCTCAGCGGTAGACAACAAGGTTTAATTACTCTGGGTACCCGTCACTTTTTTCCTCCATCAACACTAAATTATATCTAAAATATGTCAAACTAGTCTCGTAAAACGATTAAAAATATTTGATGGCCCAAAAATGAATAGATAAACCTTATGATTAAAGATAAAAGTTCCTGAAACCATTTTTAGATTAGTCCTAGGGCGGATAAATATAAATTTGTTGCAAGAAAAAAAGGCAACAAAGTTTTTTTTATATTTGATTTTATTGATTTCAACCATAATTGTATTTTATGACTGAGAATAAAATTCAACAACACCAACAGGGAAATTTAAAACCAAAGCCTCAAAATTTTTGGTAGCGCATCTACTCTATAACTACATAAAAGTCTGTATGTTCTTTATAAAAAAATAACTAAATAATTTTAAATTTAAAGGTTAATTAGTAGGAATGAAAAAAAATATTATTTTCGTAATTAATGATAATTTTAAGTGCGTCACTTGTGGAAATAATTATTCTTGTTTTATTTTTGTTTTGTTTACAATGTTTTAAGCCTCTCAGCAAGCAACAACGGACTTGGGTTTAAGGAATGTTTGGCGTATCAAATGGTTGGGATTTTATATACACATGTATATGTATGTATGTTCTAAACCCATATCAAATTGCCCTGCTTTGGATTAAAAACTAAGACACAGAGAAATTTAAAGGTGAAATCTGATTGCTTATAAGATACAGGATAAGATTAAATACTAGACATGTAAATATGTAAAATAAATCTAATGGAGAAAGGTTGTATCTTAAAATGTCCACGTTAAATTTGACAAAATTAAAGAATTTTATGTGTTGAAAAAAAACAAGTCATTCAAATATAAAACAATTAAATTCCGGCCGAAGCAACAAAACACTAAAAATCGTTGGAATCTCTAAAATCTAACAGCAAGGATTTGAACTTAAAAAAGAAATTTGACACCTTATTTTAATCCAAGCTTTAGGTTGGTTTACTTTTAAATTTGTATGTTATTTTTTAACGTAGAATTTATAATATTGAACTAAAATATAAAATCAATATAAATTTTATAACAAAGAAAGTAAAGTTAAAATGGATTATATCCACAAATTTAAATGGAAGGGCTGAAGGGAGAAAATCACCTTCCATGAAATTTTTCTAAATAAAATGAAGCATGGGGTGAAAAATTGATCTGACAAAGTATTTGAGTGCAACCTTTTTAAGCATTAACATTTTATTTAATCTATTTTTCATAGACATAGGCAAAAGGGGAATTTTATAATGGAATGTTTAGCTTGAAAATAAAATATTTATAAATTTTTTAAAAGAAAAGTAAACTGGAATTGTGTTTAAAATTTAGAATAAAATCTGTTGGTAAGAACATGCCCATGATTGTACATCCTTTGATTAATCTTTGATTGATCTGTTGGTAGAAAGTATAGAAGAGTATCACAGATGCTATTAACATGGTATTCATACAATAAAGTTAAAAATATACTTTGTTACAACCACAAAGCTATAAGAAAGCTCCAAAACTTAGTAAACAGAACTTTTATTTATTAAATTTTTCCACTTTATAAGACCATGCTATACTTTAAACCTTTATAGCATATAATTTTTGCTGTATTGTATTGCCACCTAATTCGCTAATACCACAATATCGTCACATGGTCAATAATCTGATAATGCGCTTAGCTAGAGCTCGAGCTAGCAACCCCCCTCTCTTACCTGAAATACAGGAAACAGAGAATTAGTAAAATTATTAGTAATTTCATGCATTTTTTGTCCAATTTATATATGGCATTTTTATAAATCAAAAATAAAAGGAAACATTTTACACAAAACAAATCTGCACTATTTTATAAAAAAAATCGTTTAAATTGAACATTTGACAAATTATAAGAAGGGATTAAATCAATTATCCTAGAAACTGACAAATTTGATTCTACAGATAACATTTCAGACGAACAAAAGAAAATTTTAAGCCAAATGTAAAAGTAATAAATACTGACATGCCTACACGTCTAAGAAGCTTAAAGTCATAAAATAGATGGTTGAACTTGGAGCTAATTTGAAAATTAGCCTAAAATGGTTCAATTATCATAGTTATCTGAAATTTTTAATGTTCTACATTCATGAAATATGGATATTTGAAGTACAGATACTCATTGATTTTCTTTGTTTTAGAATATTGTAAAACAGATTTCAATGCTCTGCCTTTAACAAAATTGTCCTTGTTTTAATAAATGTACCCAGCCTAACAACACTTTAAATAAGTTGTAATAGTGGTTCTATCACAATTATTTATAGACTCAACAAAAAAAGATGATAAATGGACTTATTAAAGAAAAAGCTTAAGTTACATAGGAAGATATTTCCTACGGTTTGATACCCTTTTGTTGAAGAAAACGATTCTCTTAAAGATGTCATTCAGTGTGCAAAATATTTTTTGCAATAATTTTGTAAAAAAATATAAATCTAAATTTAAAACATGGAATGATTTTAAACTTTTTTTGAAGATTTTTAAAACTAAAGTTTATTTTTGTGCGGATTTTGTCCTATCATGGTCCACTGTGCCCTGGTAAAACTATTGGTAAAAAGACAAATAACACCAACACAAATGAAATGGGTTTCTATTATTGGTGTCAGAAACCGTAGGAGATGCGAAACCATTTAAATCTGGGCTGGTAGAGCATAATAAATTATCTTTTAATAAGGTGATTTTATTCATTGCTCTCAAAAGTGTCAAGATTAAAAAAAAACACATGTTCAGACGGACATAAAAATAAATTATAGGAAATTATTGCCATAACGGATCCTTTAATTAAAGGGTTAATAATAAATTGTAATAGGGCAAAAAATTGTGCACAGCTCAAATGACCACATAATAACCCAAGATCCCACATGGGGTAGAAAAAATTGCTTTGCTTTCTCGACTCTTAATAATACAAAATAAGATATATATATATACATATGTATGTGTACTATAATGGTATAAATTACACCAGCAAAGTCGTACTGTGCAAAAAAATCGCTACGGTCTAATCACAAAATTACATCAGAAGACTTCTGAAAGGTTTAAATTGCGGGGCAAAAATTGTATAGCAAGGGTTGGGTAATGTGTGTACGTAAAGGAATCTTATTCTATTGTTGCTTTTTAAATAATTTCTATTATGTAGCTTCTTGAAGAAAAAAGGCAGAAAAGAAGGGTTGCAACATAATACGAAGAAAGTAAAAATGCAAATATGCAAAAAAAAAAGTAAGCATTGGTTGTTGACTCTTTTTGTCTGTACTGTCACCTTAATTGTATGCAGAAAAAAATACGTCCCCTCCCCCCATTGCCCAAACGCAAAATTTACATGGAAATATGTAAAGGGGGTGGGGTATGTGGGATATTTGTAACTTGTATAAAGCCTAATTGTGTATACATGTTGTCTAGTGTCCATCAAAATTTTGCCCTAGCAAGCAGAAAATCACAACATAATGTTTTTCTATTGTACCTGTAACCTCCCTCCCATCCCCCTAAAAAAAGTCCAAATATCCCCCCTCTCCTAAAATTTCAACCCCCATTACTTATTCATCACAGTGGGAGGCCGAAATCAAAGGGGTAGTAAAATATAACCATTCTGGGAGATTTTTTAAATCAGAGGGGGGAATGGAACATTGGGGAAGGGGATAAAATAAGTATATATGAAGTTTACTAACAAACATTTATACACAACATACATGATGCTTTTTTGTCCCATTACAAACCAAAACATGTAATAAATGACCAGTCTATAAGATATTTAAAATTTTGAATAAATAAAACCAACTTCAATGTTACGAAAGAGCATCTATAATGTAATATTGTTTATGATAAATTTTTCTATGACATGAAAATAAGTTTTAATAGACCGGTCTTTTCATCCTTGTTTATCTTCGACTCCATGTAAAATTCGATAATTACTTTTGGTTGGTTCTACAGCCTTTTCTTTTTACACACTAGCCACAATATTTAACTGTTTCTTTTTGGGGCTCAGATTTTCACAAATTTTACCTTGTCTAGACCTTAATTTAGAACACAAGAAGAGAAATTTTAGGTAGCTAAATTTACTCCATTTATATATCTGTTAGTGTCAGTGCTAGCAAGGGACAAATTTATGAATGTCTAGAGGAGTCTTTTGTACCAGATTCATCCGTCTGACCCTAAGTGACCTCTTTCTAAAAAGATTTATTTGAGATATTTGATTCAAACTACTTTTTTTATCTATCTTTTTATTCTTTTTGTGGTTCTCATTTTACTAAAATTAAATAGTGCTTTGTTGATGAATTTAAAAAAAAGCTTAATTTGATATCTCAATCTGAATTTCATTAATAGCCAAGAACATGGATATATTAATTAAAGAAGAGAATATTTTTTCAATAAAAAAACAACTGAACAAGTGAAGTTTGAAAAATAGATAAATAAAAAAGACCAAATAAAGATTATAAATAAAAAGAATTCATCAGAGGCCTTATTTCTGTCCTTGTTTTTTAGTCCAAACTACATTAACAAAGAAAGAAATTTTCCAAATTCTCCATTAATTTGGATAGAAAGATAAAGCGCCTGTTGTTTGTATGCAAGGAAACCATTTTCCCTCATTTTTTTGGCATAGCCCTGGCTTAATATATCATCCTGCTTATCTCCTGATCTGTCAACACAGGGCATGAAGAATTGAGTTCCATTATGAATATATTACAAAAATACAAGTTTTTATTACAGGATCAATTTCCAGTAAAATAAATTTAACCAAATAAACGCAAGGAACTATAAATATTTGCTACTGTAGGTAGCTTTTTTGATTTATTTTTAAAAATCTGCCAATGTTTGATAAAAATCCAGGAAAATATAATGCTTTTCGAAGAAATTGAATTTTTAGAGGATTTTCGTAAAAACTCAACTCTGAGAGAATATTTTGTGATTCTGCCGGAGACAAAATACACTTGACTATGTTCTATTCTGGATAATAAATAATAAATGAAACCGTGTGTAGGATTCATCATAGTATATTTATCAACAAGTGTCCAGATATAACTGCTCAAATTATGGATTAACTAAATGAAAAGATGATTTTGAATATTTTGTAAGCCTCTATATTTAAGTTTTTGCCCTATACATTTTCATTTTGTTTATATTCGAAGCATTTTAATTAAATTTTTATTTTAAAGATCTTTTTTTTCTTCTGGTTTAAAGAAAAGGCAATTTATTTAGGACACTTCACAGAGCACCCTATAATTCATTCATCACTTGAGGCATTTATTATACAAAAATAATTACAAAAACATTAAAAATAAAACAAGTTTTCTTCATATTTCTTACTTAAAAATATTATTATTTTTTTATTGCGCACTTATAATTGTTGATAGTCTGAAAATTCATGGTTACTAATTGGTTCATTAAAATGATATGATCATGGCTAATAAAATCACCTTTCTATCTTCAAATAATTGGAACCAATTGTCAATTAAGTAGATGAAAATAATAATTGGAAAGACTAAATTATGAAACTAATTTTTATAATTAAGAGATGAGAGTCAATAATTGGTTAAGTTTAATTATATTTTAAGATCTTGGCAACATCTAACAGGAAATTATTATTTATAGCTTTCCTCTGTAATATCAATTACATGTAAGATATATGTATAAAATATATTTTGTTTGGATTATATTACAACTATCTTAATCTATTTTTTCTACCCAATTTTTGGCAATAATTGCATAAGCTTATTTTCTTAGTAATGGTAATTGGATATCAATTATCAATATTACTTTATTTGCAACAATGATATTGCTTTTACATGTGTATTCATTAGTGGAACATATTGTTTTCTTATAGCCTAATGGTAAAATACAAAAACAGATAACAAAATAATAAATGATTCAATAAATAGTTGAATATCTATATATCAAAACCAATTGAAGTTTAACCCATTAACAAACTCTTTTTTTTCGTGCGTAACTTTCAATCATATTTGCAATAAACTTTGCAAAATGGGTGGCAATTGTGTGTGTTTGTATGGATGTTTGAGTGTGTGTGTTTCATTAAGTGTGTAAGGAGGCGTGGTTTCATTAAACCTAATTGCGAGAGTAATATAGCGGTAGCAGCCGTATCAAATTCAAAGCGGGGGCGTTGAAAGCCTATACATACATTAGTCTCATTTTATACGCATCTATCAAATAATATTAAATAATATCAAAATCATACGTTGTACATCTGTTGCAGGCTTAAAGTAGGGATTATAAAATTAATACTTTAGATATAAATAAAGTGCTTTATATGTAAAAATAGGTTATTAATTATAAATCCTTATTTATAACATATTAACAGATGTGTAGGTTGGGTAAGTGATAGATTCCAATCAAATGGGACAAAGGTTTTAAAACTTCCTTTATGATAAAACTAAACAAGCCAAACAATTGTTTAAAATTGGATATAGAATATACGTGGATATTATCTATTAGGAGGTGAGAGGTCGGTAAAGGGGGTGGATGAAGGAGACCGTTATTTTAGCCAGCTACAAGTTTCACTTTTGGAGATCATGATAATCTAGTATAAAGATCCAAGTAATAATGAATTCATATTGATTAACTATTTTTTAAAAAGAATGAAATAAATTTTAGCACTTCTATCATCCACGCAAAATGAAGAAGACCAAAATCATCACAACACTCCTCTTTTCAATCGTCACTTCAATTAAATTTAAAGGTAAGTCAGCAATCAGCATCTGTACATCATCAGGAATTTAAAGGGATAAGACAATGGCCAATAAATTGATGTAAATCCCCAACAATGACACACAAAATTCCCTTTTCTGTGGATTACAATTATTGGTAGAAACGTTTGGACAATAACCTAATGTATGAACCAACCAAAGCCAACCAATAAGAAAATGTTCTCAAAAACTTTGGGGACTAGTGTAATAAACAGTCCATTGTCCCCATCCTTCCTGACAACACACTGTATTCATGTTCTTAAGTACTTTGTATGGCAGGAGGAAGACTTTAAGCACATGACCATAACTAAATTTTAAGCCAAGTTTACCCAAGATTGTTTGTGTGTGTGTGTGAGTGAGTGTTTGTAACCTAATTATAATTGTAATTACTGTGAATAGTGTGAAGGTTATCTCTGGCAATAATCTCAAAAGTGAATCAAAAGTTTCAGCAAAATTGTCATAACAGCTAAATTATATGAATTTACTAAATGTTCACAAGTGTAATTGGGTATCCGCAAATATTTGCAATGTGCAGATAAAAATCCTAAAATTTAATTCAATATCTACTATTTCATTTTGCTATGTTATAAAAAACGAATCAGCTGTTTTGAAGGAACATTTTACTTTTAGGACCACACATCTAGTTTAAATCTATTATTATCTGAAGAGAAATGCCCAAAATTAAATGAAATCAACAAGAAATGAATATTATATATTTGCAGCGAGGGTGCTAATTTGATTTGGTTTCAAAGCCCCACAGAGTTTATAATTTATTATTATTCATAAATTTGTATATCATTTGGAAAATTGTTGGGTATTTCAGCTCAGGCTTACAAGGAAAAAAAATCAAATATTACAGCTCTTGCAATAAATTAAAGCTATGAAATATAAAAAATGGTTAATATGATGGCTTATCATATAGGTCAAATAAATGCATACCTACCTACCTATCAAGGCGTAAAATGTTTTGACTATTTTTTTTCATGCATGCAAGGGAGGGGCTGAATTTTGGTAAATTTGTGTTAAACATGCATGCTCAAGGCTAGAGGTTTCATAATTCAGAAGCATTTCTGTGATCCATTTTTGTATTGTATATTTTTAGATCATTTTTCATGAAGATTCTGTACTTCTGCGCTTAATTTTAGTTAAAATTTTATCACATGTATGTTTATATTTATCTTACAAATTACCATCCAAAAATTTTGATCTTAGGAGTAGAATTATAATCTTTTATGTCAAAAACTGGTTTTAAATGGTAGACTTTCATCATATGCATGCAAAAATTTATATTTTCAGGATAACAGCAGCTTATTAATATAAAAATTGCAAAAAAAACAAGCAGTCAGGTAATTACGGCAATTTTTACGCAGACAACTCAAGGTTTCAGAATTTATCTTTTTTTTTCAAAGATTTTCCAAAATTGAACTGAATGACATTAGTGCAAGAAGAAAGGCAGGTGCCTGAAATGAATAAATAAAAAGACCATAAATACCGCCAAAGAAAAGCTTTGTGTTAAGTTTAAAAACGCAGATTTCTGCACAAAACATAAAATATAGATTTTTATAATTTAAAAAAAAAAATATTGGTCACTCTTTAATTCAATAATCTATGCCCAATTACACACAAAAATACACACACACACACAATTTTATGGGAAACTGATAAATCTTTTTTTCATATTATTCTCAAAACTCAATGGAGCAAATAATTTCTTGTCTATTTGAGGCCTTAGCTCCTTTTCTACTCTCACAATAAAAGGAAAAAAATTGTTTTCTGTCAAATTTGTTTCAATGAATCAAAATTTGTATTGAGATCTTCTATTGAAAATAAAAAGCAACAAAAAGTTGCGTTTATAAAAATTTGTATTCATATCCAAATAAAATATGCAACAAAAGGCTTTGTAAATTATCTGTTTCAAATGCATTTTGGGTCAAAATTGTTACAAATTTATATTTTACAAAAGTGAATTTTTCTTAATTTGTGCTTTGTATAAAATGAGGAAATATAAAAATTGTCATGAAACATATCATGTGTGTGTGTGTGTGTGTGTGTGTGTGTGTGTGCGTGGCAGGTTTTTAACCCAAAAAAACTGAAAACATTTTTGTCTGTCCCATACATTAACATTCCTAACCTTTCACAACCATTAAAATTAGATTTTAATCGTCGTGTGAAATTTTTAGGGAATTTTGGAGGATTTTTTCCGTTCTAGATCAACAGCTGAGTGTAAAATTATGTATTTAATACTCATTTTAGAGCCATTTCCCCATACAATATTAAAATGTGCGTGAGGCTATTCAACTTTTACAGATTTCTATACAATATTTTGATTGTTAAAATTGGTAGTTCTAGGAAACATCTGCAAAAAAAAATCAATTCCAATTTAATTCAAATATATTGCTTTACTCTACATTTAAATTAAAGTACTTTTAGTAAGGCAGAAATTAAAGCAATTGAAAGCACATAAGGAAAAGTACTGTAATTTATTCAAAGCAGATTCCAAAGCATATTATGTGGTGAAAAGGGCAGTTTTGGGGAGGCAACCTCGGAAAGAAAGGACTTAAAAACTAAAATTTGCAATAAATAAGAATATAATTTGAAATGGAACAATTTACAGATATTTTAGGCTAATTTTAGCAAACATAACTCATAGCTGTATAATGGTTTATGGTTTCTAAGGAAGGTTAATGTACGGCTTAATTTTAGTTTTTATTCATTTTAATATAAATCATTACATTTGATTTTTAAATAGTAAAAATCTTTTTAGGAAAATGCAATTTTCATGAATAGAGCATTAAACAAAATCTTTAAAAAATACCGCTAATACTATTGACCTTTTTCAAGGAAATTATGTGTAAAATTCTCCTTAATTGTTTTTTTCTTACAAGAAAAAGAAAGATAGAAATAACTCTAAAAGTCTAGATTTAGTCGAGTTGAAGAAATGAGGGAAGAAAATTAGATGACGGTGGGCAAAAATCCGTTGAAAATTTCAATTGTAATACGGGGGGCAATTATAGTAATACCACAATCAACATTCAAAATGACCTTGCCTTCTGGCGAGCTACACTCAAATTTACTATTTTTTGGGACTAAAAAAAAAGAGGTATCTTAAAAAAATTTGCTTGTAGTTTTCCTTTATTGACTTGACATAATCTAATAACCTATCATAACTGTCGACAAAATCGAATAATATGTCGACTTAATTAAAGTGGTCATTATAATATATTACTCCAAGCTGGAGTAAGGGATGTTTAACAAGATATTTACGTTGAAATTAAAACCAACCTCATGTTAATATGCACGCACAAAAATATGATTGGTTAAACTTTTGAGGAAAAAATACACTTGTGGTTCCCAAGTTATCTTGCATGTTATCATCCTTGTTGATGATAAAAATACTATATGGTTGGTATTGTTATGTGTAACTACTATCCACATTTAGTAACCCCTTTTTTCTTACAGCCCATGTATGCCAGGGCAGTTTTATTCACCTCCAGGGCAAAGTAGTTAATTTCTACCCAAAAACTTTGTATATATATATATACAGAAAAGTAGGTAAATAAAGGTATTTGTGGCTGCAAGCGCAAAAATATTCTAATTTTTTTTTGCAGCCATCATTATAACTATGATTATATTATAATATTTAGGACTTGGCAGCCGAACATAAGCCGCTATTACAAAGTCCTCCAAGGTGCTTAAAATTTAATCTTATGACGGATTGTCTTACTAAGAAAAGGTTTAGACATGCAGCTAATATAAACCGTCGATATCCATACAGCTGACAGGTGGCTGCCGAGCCTTGAAAGTTTTGTATATCAAATTCTTAAAGCTACTTTAAAAATAATAATATGCATACTTTGTTAAGATATCTTTGGACAAGCAATCATCACTCCACGGAGTAGCTACTCTACAACTCTCAGTGGGATATTCTACATTTACTTTGTAAAGCACAGTTTATTCAATTTTAAATAGGTGTAAAAAATAGGCACGTGCAAAAAGTTTGCCACAAAATTCAAATTTACGAGAATGGACAGACATGTTTCATCGAAGATTTAAAATGGAGAAGGGGTTTCTTCTAGGCCAAAGCATTCTCATCATTATGTCATTCGGTTGACATTGTAAATGTAACTCTTTTATTTTAATCAATTTAAATGTTGATTTTGTTTTTGAAACCTATTAGAGAAGAGCAGTTATTTAAATAAGGAGGATATTTACTATTTGTAATCAATACCTACTATCAAAACAAAACCTGATATTTGATGTTTCATGGAGACCTGAGTTAAATTTAGAAAATTAAGCCTAAATGTAAACATAAAATATTTACTTTAATTAAATTTATGAAAATTACAGGAAAACTTTCAAAAGAATCGTTTTCCGATCTAAAGTTAAGAAAAGTTTTATAACATTTTTAAATTATTTAAAAATTTGAAAATAAATTTAGTTATAAATCTACATAGGATGAATTTTAAATTCATTTCATAAAATTTTTATAAGGATTCTAATTTCTTTTTCTAAAAAATAGAATAAAAAGTTGCTCTCTACTTTTTACAGTAATATATTACTCTGGAAAGAAAACTTATAGAAATACTAAATTTATGTATTTCTTTTACATTAAGGGATTACTTCAGGTTATGGAAAAGTTATGTTCATCAAAAAGAAGATAAAAACAGAAAACATATAAAGGATCTATATTTTAAATAATTACTAACTGACCTGTAAAATTGTAATAAAAATATTGACATACCTGTATCTCAATATAAACAGCCAAGAAATAAGACTAGATCTAATCAACTCTATCTGATCACACTATTTAATATCAAAAACATTTTCATTTCATAACGTAGTTTTTAATATTGTTTTGATTTTTAGTCACTAATATCACTGTATTATATGTAAAATTAGTTTTTATCACTGTAACTTAAGCGAATGCTTATTATTTCAAGTATTATGGTTTTAAAATTAACACACGCAGAATCCTCCCTCGTTCAATCTCGGCTTATAACTAAATTTATTTACCAAAGGTAAATTTTTCTTTTGAGCCCTATACAAGAGCGCTTAGGGTACCCAAAGAATGCGCTCTTGGTGAGCGTACCACTGGATTCTGCCTACAAAGGGTAGGCGGAGGGGGAAATTAAGTGGGAGGAGTGGGTGAGAGGGTGGCTGGGTTACAGGGGTTCGGGGGATTAATTGTAGTTGGTGCACCCACCGCTTGGGCATAATTGGCGCTAGTCGCGTTTACACATACACCGGTGAATTTTGGTAGATTTTTTTTTACCTGTCCATTTCCAGAAATTATTGTTGGTCAGTGACACCAAATTCAAAAGGGTTAACATTAACTTTATGCAAGTAGGGGAAGGGGGATATTATAGACAAAAGATGAGGGGGGGGGGGGGGGAGATGTTGTTACCAAAAACAGAGGAGGGAATGGCGGGATATTATTATAGTAGTAGTAGGAATTAAAGGGGTCATGTTTTAGCATTTGCGATTATCTACGGATAGAAGATAGATAGATACTAATATATGAAAAAGAGAAGGAGAGGGATAGAGAGAGAGAGGGGTGAGAATTGAAAAAAAGAGGAGTGAGGGAAAAATAAGTAAGTAAGGATTAAAGGACATGAACATAAATTAGTAGATGGGAAACTATTTCACAGAGGTCAAATGTTTTCACCAGGAAATTGTTCTTAACAATTTTATTATTTTGATATGTAAAATCAAAAGCTTCTGTGTTTTTTATTCCTATAAAAAGTGATTAACAAATAGAAATATCAACAAAAAGACATTGAATGTAAATAAATCAAAATAGTTGAATAACTGTCCCTGTTCCGTGTTATGTCAGCCATTGCTAATTGCCTTTTGATCAATTTTATTCAAATAAAATGGCTTAAAATTGCATCAACCTTTTTGACATATTAAAACAAGAATGAAATTATACGATACTTTAAAATAGTCAGTAACAAAGAAGCCACAATATGGAATTAGCAGCTTTCGGCTTTCGCGGCTGAAGAACAAAATTGAAATCCGTGTGCAGCTGATTAACTTTCTTTGTGACTAAAATTCAGCAGTTATTTTACGACTGTGACTGCAGATTGAAAAATAAAAAAGGTCGGTTTGCCCAGGATTTGTAATGCTATGATTGTGAATAAGATCGTTGTTCAGCCGGCCGCGAACGACTGCAAACTTACGGCTGCGGTTGCCTAGAGCTCTAGAAATTTCAGTACTTTAATATTTAGCGAATTATTGAGAATTTCAATACCCTTTTAAGATTGTATATCCACGCCCTTGCGAACATAAAAACTTACATGGGTTCTTACATGCAAAATAATTAGGTATGCTTTATACTTGGTGGCCCTATATATTGTAATAAGTCATACTTTTCAGGAAGCAGTTCTTATTTAATACAGTTAAGCAACACAGAGATATAGGGATATGTCAGTGATAGATAGATTAATTTACCACAAGGATTAAATAATTTTTTAAAATCTTGAAAATAATTGTTGGGAGAAATTTTGACGTTTTTTAGGATTAAAAGGCTGCTCTTTTTAAACAAAAAAAAAACATTAAAGTAAAACACTTTATATATCAACTAAAGGCTACGTCATCTAAATGCCTATAGAGGTACTTAAAGTGTGGGGGTTGCATTCGAAAACTAACCCCTTTTTTATTTTAGTTATATAAAGAAAAAGGACCTTTAAGAAACTACATTGTAAAAAAGAACCATACCGGTTCAGCAGTTATCGAGATCCTTTGGTACAGGCACACAGAGATTCTGTTACTTTTGAATATGGGAAGTAGCAATATTAAACCACCATCACCCACAAAAATCATTCATTATTTTTAATGCGCAGCTTTGAAAAATTGAGGTTATCTTTAACTTACCAAGTGCTGAATGCAATAACCTATATTATTAGCTTTGGATTTGCATATATGATAAATACATTATAAAAAAGCACGCCTACTCTACAAATTGTATATTGGTTGATATATCTATTTTATGCAGGGTTTAGTCTATCGGCTGGGGTCAGGCCTACTTTATAGAAGATATGGACCCGAGATAAATGCTTACTATTCTTCTCAACTTAACTGCTTTAAGCTAGGAGTGAAGCCACTAATTATTCTTACAAAAAGTAAACATTAAAGAAAGATTCAAATAATTGTCTTAAAAGCAAAAAAATGCAATTGAAAAAAATGTTTATGGCCATTGTTAAAAATTCTATTTCTGTAAAACTGGGCAAATATGAATTATTTGGCAGTGCAGTGCAAATAACTGAAACAAGGATGACAACAGCCATAAAGCGAAGCTCAGAACACCAGGATAACGAACATTTACAAATCAGACATATTTTATATGAAATAATCTTTATAATAAAGTAAAAGGATCTCTGTCTGTGTGTACCGAAGGATCTCACTAACTATTCTACTTTTAAAAAATCTACAATTTAATGTGGTGAAAGAGGGGGGGGGGCGATTTCCCCGCCCCAGCCCTCAAGGTTTCTTTAGAGGCGTCTAGGGGCGTAGCTGCTAGTATGAACTGATTTAATTGAATTAGTATATAATATAAAAATTGTTATATAAAAGTAAATAAAAATACATTTTAAAATTGACGTGCAGTCTTTACCAAAAGCAAAGCACTTACTATAAGCTTCGCTTCTAGTAAGTGCATATTTTCTAATCATAAAATACCCTCTACAGAAAAGATTTTATTCAAGATAGGGTAAACTAGATACGAGCACGTAAAAGATGGATCTACACACACCGGAAACAATGTAGGTAACAAATAGAATTATACTAAATACACAAATATTTGAAAGAAGAAAAATATTTTTGTTCGCATAATTTTGAATGTGGGTCAGATAAAACAAGGATGACCATATGAAATTAAACCACTTTCATAATAATGGGTTAAGGCAACATATAATTAAATCTGAATGTCTGAAAGATAAAAATGAAATATGTATGACATCATCCATAAGAAATTGAATTTTATTAAAATAATACTTTTTCTACACAGAAAGTAAATCTTTTGCATTAAGATACAAACTATTTTTTTATGATCAACCCTGTTCCTTAAATGCAGAGTAAGGGACGCTTAGGCGTGTCAAGAACTGGAAAAGTGACAACACTAAAATATAAGACGGACAAACGAACATTACTAAATATAGTCTGACTGCACAATTTTGATTTTAAAGGAACATATTTTTTTCCTAAACCTGAACAAAAATTTTATGGTAATGATTAGCCTATTTATTATTATTTGGTATCGACTTACTTACGTTTTTTAGACTTAATTATAGAGATATTTCGCTCTGTACATGATGCTTTGGCGTCCCAGAAATCACCATTTCAAAACTCATGGTAATGTGACAACTACATCACATATAAATATAAGTAAAAAATATCTAAAAATGAAATAAGCGAACAATACAAGCTATCAATACGAACGGACACACCGACCCTAGGCGTAGAAAAGCTTTATTCCAAAAAATACTACAGATTGCTATTTCAACTATTTTTTGTTTGTTTATGTGAATATTTATCCCCCGTTCATGCAAATATCCTAAAAAAGCTGTTTGGTAGGTTAATATTATAATTACATTATCCAACCCAAAAAGCCTATTTCCAAACAACCAGAAGCTAAACATTCATGCATTTAAGTTAATAGAAAGTGTTACCCCTAAAAGAACATAATCTAAATTGAAGGTTAATTTAGGTTCAGCCGAAATTTCAACACAG
>LS045485.1:1630-12378 GCA_900241095.1 Acartia tonsa
CATCCCTACAACATAACATCATGAAAATGTCAAATTCCTAATTCTAGAAAATTTCTTTTATCAGATTTATTTTTTTTTTTGATTAAAAATAACAAGATTTTAAATTTTTAATAACTTCAAGTACAATTTAAAATAAAATGCTTAAGGTAAAAAGTATTCAGTTTCTTTAATTTACCACCTAAAACTTTTTAAATTAAGTATCCTGATATTTAATAATGGGGAATCTCAACAATTTTCATAAATTCAATTTAGCAAAGTGCTTACTAAAGGTTTGACTTGAATATAGAATTTGGTCTTCTTATAATACTGCTTTTTAAATTTCTTTTACTGAAGGATCTCGCTAACAACTGAACCGATATGGTTCTCCATTGTACAATGTAGCTTCTCATAGGTCCTGGGAAGCTTCATAACTATTCTATGGGAGGGATACCACCACCACCCTCCTAAGAGATAATAACGCCCTTGGGAAAAAAATTACGAAGTACATACCATAATTATTTTTTATAAAACTAAACAAACAGGATTTTTTTGGTTGTTTTAATTGAACCCAGCATTAACTGAATAATAACCTTTTCTATATTATTACGTAATGGTTACCTCAAGTGCCTTTTAATGTCCCAATCCATCATTTTTTTTTTCACCGAATGTTCACTTTGTCCGTCCGTCAGTCAGTCCGTAACGCTATGGGAGAAATGTGATTTTCTCGGCTATTATTAGAGAGAAACAGCTGAATTTTTAAATTAAGATTCCTATGAAATTTGCACATCTAACGTTGTTTTGTCCGTCTGTCTGTAAGCCATGCTTCAAATTATGTAAAAAAAACGTTATTTTTTATGGTTTTGTGATTTTCATGGGAGTTTTTGCATATTGTCTCTCTTTTTCGCATTGTTATGACAACTGAACTTCTGCTCTATAACTCACTTTGTCTGTTTATCCATTCCATGATTTTTTTGTGCTTCGCAAATTATGGATGTTGTCATCCTTATTTAATTTTAAGATTTTCAACAAAAACATGACATCAACTATATAAGCGAAGTTATATAATATGAAGATAAGACAAGCTAGTATTAACACTTGTAGGTACAAACTTACAATTTCAGGACTTGATTACAGAGATTCTTTGCGATTAACAATTTACCCTGTTTTTCTAGGAATCATAAATCCAAATAAGAAATAAAAAACAACTTATCCAATTGTTGTACAATATTTAAGGATTCTCTTTGTTAATTCTAGGCAAATTTACGACTAAATGAGAATTTATCAAAGGTACCCTCAAACTACCTCTTAACTACGCTTCAATAAAATGAAATGTTGAAAAATACAACAAATAATATACCTACGTCAAATTACTTATAAAATATTTTGAATAATATTTCTAAATAATTTAAAAATTTCTATACCAGTTGAAATTAGTTTCATATAACTATTTGCTATCAAAACAAAAAAATCCAATTAAAAAAACACGCACTATTACTAATGTGAAGAATTCCTCATCTTTCTCAGGGCCAGGGACAAAGCTAATAATCCTTTTATATAAAGTAGTAATCTTTTTTGTCTGTAGCGAAGAATCTCGCCAACCGATTAACCTTTATGGTTCTCCTTTACAGTGAAGTTCTGGGGCCGGGAGGGGGGGGGGATTAAGATTCCCCTCCCACCTTGTGTGCCCCTTGAGGCTTCTTGGGTCGTGCTCGCTAGTAATTTATAGTTACCTCAAAGAATCCTGGCAGATGGATAACAACGCCATTGCCTAAAAAATAAAATATCCGTTAAAACGTAAATTCAAATGAATGTGTCCTTAAGCTTTATTCTAAAGGCTGCTCCAGTTCTTACTCCTTTGCAGCTACCCAAAATATCTTAAAACTTGGGAAAATTTATCACATAAGAATGATTTTATCCCTAATAACCTATCCTCTCAATTCAAAGATTAAGCCTATAATCACCGTTTACGCAAATGTGTCAAAACTCCCCTCCCCCCCTGGCTGAAGAAATTATAACTGATTTTTTTCTCCATTATTTTGAGCGTATCTTTTTACAGTCCCTTATTTTATATCCGACTTTGAAGTGGAGCTGCTTATAACAAAAACTTTCTTTCAACTTTACCATTATAGGCCGTTGAATCTCATCCCTATAAACTACAACAAAGCAGTAAGTAAATTAGAATCAGCTATGAGCTATATAGATAAAATACAATAGACATTTTGACCTTTTCTTTATCTTTCTAGAAAGGCCAAAGTATATTATTATTCATCGTTTTACCTAACTATCTGTCTATCTAGGTATCTTACCTACAAGAGACTCAGCTGTGGGCCAGATGATACCGGATGGAAGGAGATGGAAATCATATTTCTTGTCTCCGACAACAACTGTGTGTCCAGCATTGTTGCCTCCTTGACACCTGAACACAGAACAGGGTTGGTTGTTTGTTGAATTTTTAAACGCAAGGCGTCTATTATATGTAATAAGGGAAGGTTGGTTTATCAGTAACGGATAGCTCTTAACGCCAAGTTGAGCTTGTTGGAATTATTTTATCGATTTAAAACTTTGCATGAAGGTTCCTGTTGCAGTCAATAAAGATTTCAAAAGCATTGCACTATATAATTTTTAGGTAAGACAAAGCCCGTATGTCCACTTTAATAATGCTGATTTAAAAAACAATTTCTGAAATACCTGCAAACAACTTGCATCTCTTCGGCTAACAGATCAACAACCTAGACAAAAATAACATACAATTACACACTCTAAAACAGAATTTATATTTTCAACAGACAAAATATCTTTGGCTTGGTTTCAATTCTAATGGACATAATTGTCCAAATTTCATGGTGAAAACTACGTTGATACAAAGTTTTAACTAAATGCATTTTTATAGATTTGATACATTAGTTTTTAGAAGCTCAAACTAATTAGCATATCATAATTTAAGTTAATAACTAATATCACCTTAATTAAACCCTACTCTACCTATACAAAACAAAGCTACTCTATAATCCAATTTGTCTGTCCGTCCGCCAGTCAGTAAGTCAGTGTTTGTGCTTCGCTATTTATAGATGTTGTCATCCTTGTTCTATGCAGGGATCTAAAGGGATAAGACAATGGCCGATAAATTGATGTACAATGTTGATCCCCAATAATGATACCCAAAATAAACCCTTCTGTAAATTACAATTAGTGGTTGAAACGTTTGGACACTCAACTTTAATAACCAATAAATAAAAAAATAGAAGTCCTCAAAATTGTTAAGCCATCAAAAAAGAAAAAGTTGCCTAGTATAAAACTTTGGGGACTAGTGTAATAAACGGCCCAATGTCTGTCCACTCCCCCCCTTGTTCTATGCCTGTCTTACCTTTCCCTTGCCCTCATCTCCCCACTGCGCCCCGAGGACAACAGTCACCCTGTTCTCTGAAACACCGTTCTTAGGCATTTTAAGATTCTAATAAGGCATCCACCTGAAATGTAAAACAAAACTAAAAAACATTTAATAATGGAATTATTGTAGAGATCTTGTTATCCAAGCATCTCTATCTTTCTACAAGTTACTTCGCCCCTAACATATAGGAAAAAGCATGGGAGAGCAAAACCACTCCTTAATATTTAAAGTTTCCCTAAAAAGTGTTAGCCAGTCAATCCAAGCATTTTTCGAAATCTTTATACCTACATCAAACAAACTGACTATTTTATGTTAATGGATAGGAAATCTAGTGTAAATAGGCCTAGCATATAAAATTTAAAAATCATAGGTATAGAGTTTCTAAAAACAAAACAGAAATGAATTATCATTAACACACAACTAAAAACTCTTATATAAACCACTACATGGTGGTTTTTGATGGTATCATTACAAATATATTTTTTCGATAGAGTCACAATAAATAACGCTCTTAGATGGGAAACTATATATTTTGATTACGAGATCTCTACTACAATAACAATCTTTCCTTTGTTATATTTAACATGTATAAAATGAAAATACTATTCCGTCAATGTAATTAAAACGTACTAAACTACCAGTTCATTAAATATTAACCAATTGTAAAATACTTTCAAAACCAGAAAAATCATGTTTCTATTATGATATCTATAATACAAAGTAGTACGATGTCTGTCTGAAGCTTAAGATCTACTTAACCACTGAACCGATTGGGCTCTACTCTTCAGGGAATATACCTACTGGTCCTGGGATGTTTAAAGGCTATTTTCTTGGTGGGTGGGACACCCCCAACCCTACTAAAAAATGGAAAATACCCCCCCAAAAAAATTCTTTTAAAACTAAAATTAAAAAAGGGGGTCGACAACACAACCTCCCCCCCACATAAAAAATTTCCACCACCCAAATTTTTTTTACTTTTTTTTAAATCTAAAATATTAAAAATTAGGTTGATCAAACTTCTTGGGGCGAAGCCGCTAGTACCTAATATAATAGATGGATGAATGTGTGTGCATTCAAGTAAAATATGGCAAACGGCTAATCCCACAATTTTTTACGAGGCAAGATTCATGCTATTTAAAGGGGTGTTCAGAGTGAGGGAGCGTAAGTTGTTATTGCTTTAAAAACCAGTATTTTCTAGTTTTATGGTAATATTATATTAAAATAGAGGTTGTTATTTATAACACAAAAAGTAATTGTTGAGATGTAAACAAACAAAAATTCGTTATTTTATTTCCTTTTTCTGCTTTATAAATAGGTATATTTCTAATAACATTAAAATATTGTTGAACTAGGTAAAAAAGTTAAGATATTGTTAGTATAACATGGAATAAAAAAATATTTAGGTAGAAAGACCATGTAGGTAAAATAATAAGGATAAGCAACATACATATCCATATGTAGCGAAGCATGAAAAAATTATGGAATGAACAAACGGTCGAAGTGTGTTCAATAGCAGATATTCAGTAGTCATATAACGAAGATAAGAAATTAAAAAGAATACCTTTGCAAAAACTCTAATAAATAAGAAGCGCCTTAAGAAAGGTTAAGGTTTAAGTTTTTTTAAGCATGACCGTTCGCATATGTCATTGGAATCTATACTGAAGATTACACAGCTGTCATTCTTTGATAGCAAAAAGGAAAAAATCCCATTTTCCCTCATTGTATATATTATGCATGCATGTTCTGCGCGCCTGAATGACGGACAAAGTGAATTAGAGTATGCTTCGCTATATAGTAATAAAACATGATAATAAACTGGAATTATGACACCTACGATTTTAACTATAATATACTACGTAATTGAAACCACAATAAAACAACCATGTGAAAAGTACAAATTCATGTTTTAATTTGTAAATCAATAATTTTTTAAACCATTTTTTTGACATTCCAAAAATTCACTTAATGTTAAATTTAAAATAAGTATTTTCATCAAATTACATAAAAAAAAAAATATCAACTTAATTCAACATAAAAAAGAATTTTGTTATTCTTAAGTTCTACATTGTTTTTTGTTAACTAATTTACTAAATAATTCTAGCAGACGAATTTCACATCATCCATGCGACACTTCCCTCGAAGCAGAGTTGAAATTAACTAACCAGAGCTGCCAACTTTTATAATTTTATATTTTTCGAGTATAATTCATATTTGTTAAATGGAAATACGGTTTAAGTAGTAAATTTCAAAGACATATTTTTTAAAATTTTTAATAACTTTATATTTAAATAATGTTTTATGATCGTTTGTTAGGCAACCCTAAATATGACCACAACTTTAAATCAGAGATAAAAAATAAATAGTTTTTAAAAACAATTGGTGGGAAGGTTTGGACGCTTGAAAGTTTGTACTAACCAATCTAAATTTAATGAAAAAACAAAAAATTTCAAACAAGCGAAGGATAGACCTATACAAATTTTGGGTACCACACAATTTAAATTCCAAAGCCCCCTCCCCTCCTATTTCAAAATGTTTTTAATAATTATTTTGGCAAGTTGCCATAATTATGTTCGCGGATTTTAAGTCGACCCCAGAGAATGCCGCGGTAAATATCGTTCGGTTCATAATTTCTACAGTTGTTCTCTACATAAAAATTCCTTCAGAATTATATCATGTTGGACAAAATGGTTATGATTTTGTTTTTGGTAAAGTTTTAAATAATTAGTTTTATAAATTAAAGAAACAAATTTTCTTTTGAAATCTAATTTAAACGGTAGAATAATTATATTTTTTTCGGCCTTACAATAGGAATTTTTGTCAAAGAAGAATTAAGACAGAAAGTCGAAGGAACAGACGCCGCTCCGTTTATTTATTTGCCTTAAAAATGGAGAAGTCAAAACTCAAAAGTCAATATTTGTTCGTAAATTTTGAAATTATTTGAATTTATTCATGATTCTTCTAAAGAGTGATTTTAAAATTGTTTATTTTTTATTAAATTTGGGTATTTTTTCTGTAACAATTTAATTTTACTTTAAGCACAAATTTAAATTCTTTTCGTTCAAAAAATTGTAAATTCCAAGACCTCCAAAAGTTGGACTATTAACAGTTTATTTAGCTGTGTCACCTTAAATTCTGATTTCTTCATCTTAACAAGTAGAGTGTGAATATATCTAGCTCCTTTGTGTTCTTGTTAAGGCTGCACATATTTATTTTTTTTTAAAACAAGTTTATTAGGTTCAATAATTTAATTATGTGTCACGCTTCTGACTAAAATAGAAATTTCTTTGTATAAAATATGTAATTAAAAGTCTGAAATATATAAATATGTATCAATAGTTTACCTAGAATTAGGTATTCCCCCTCGGATTGGAACGACTTTAGGTCCTTCCAAACCAGCCAATTGAGTCAGCGCTATATTATATATAATTAGGGCTGGCAATCCGAAATCTGTTTTTTAATAGCGGATTTGGATTCTTAATTTGTAGGCTAAAATTAGCGTCTTGAGTTTTTTTCTTTCAACTTCCCCTTTTTAAAGGCAAAGATTATTATCATTATATATAAAATCTTTAAAATCAAAATAAAACAAAATAAACGAAACCTGACACATGAACGCTTTAGGTGGGATTTAAAAAATTCTCTTATTTCCAATTAATGTGATTATGTACCTCAAAGTTTGATATCAATTGTTGTTTTAATGCTTTTAAATTTCAGACAATCAAAACAACAGAATGTCTTCTGACCAGCTGAAGTTTCGTATAGGAGACCCCGTGTGGGCCAAGATGAAGGGTTTCTCTCCCTGGCCTGGAGTAGTTGTACTTCCCCCTTCTGAGGTAATATAAAGAAATCCCCCCTGTAGTCTGTGTTGAGAGTTGTAGCATTTCCCCCCGGCCCTGTTAAGATAAATCGGGATTTCCTCCATTTGTCCAAAGTAAAACTGAGGTGAGATTATAGGTTACTTCCCATTGCCTGGAGATGTAGAATTAACTGTTACAACTTATGATAACAAGGATGCCTTTGTCATAAGTACCTAGCGAAACTCCAAATACAGGTATTTAATTTGCCAAACTATTTTAAGGCAAATAGAAAGACAGGTAAATGCAATTATAAGCATTTATCTTGAGAATCTTAACGAAAAATTTCAAACATTTATCTTTAAGAATCACCCCAAAACATTGTTTACTTCCTCAAATTCATAAAACATGTATTGTTTTAGGTGAAGAGACCTGCCATCAAAAAAGCTATGCACTGTGTAAACTTTTTTGGAACTAAAGGAAATAATATGTTATAATTTTCCTTTTATAAAATCAAATAACTATCAAGTTTCCACTATTCTCACGGCCTATGAGATATATATATACCTAGATCATTTAGCATGTGACTTATTTCTTTTCAATAAATTTTGTTCAGTTGATCTTGATAGGTATAAAAGTAATAGGATGTTTGGCTGTCTTCCCCCCCCCCCTCCCCTAGAATAATTGTTATTTTCTTTAAGATATACTATGGAAATTAGAGTGTCGTCTTAACCCTCGTTTAATGCCCCCAGAGGCCCCAATCGGCGTAGCCACTAGCTTTAGATAAATTGAATTATTACTTATTATTTCAAAAACAGACTTTGCCTGGATCGAAGAAACAAGTATGAAACCTTACGAAGAATACAGAGAAACTTTAACAAAAGATAAAAAGAGCAAAGCTATGGTTCAGGTTAGTGCAGATGGTTTACAATTATATAAAAGAACAGGGATATTGCACTCAGAATAAAAATTATTTTACCTACAGATCTGCTTCCATCAGTGTGTGTCATATTTCTTGTTTGTGTTTTAGATTTATTGTAACATTTCATTAAATATTAGTTACATACTTAGTTTGGATTTACTTTTGCTGTGCTTTTCATAAAAAAACAGAACAATTAAACTTCATAATCATGGCTTTATTATTACCTGGATCTTATATCAGATTATCATGTACTTAAATAAAGTGAAACTTGTAGCTGGCTGAATTAACGATCCCCTCCATCGTCCACCTTTACCCCCTTCACTCCCCTCCTACTGGGTAAACTAACTGACCAACAATTGATGTCCATGTAAGCAACCTAAAATGACAATTTCTCCCCTGTAATATCCACACACATATGCTATGAATATTCATAACCAGAGTCAGAAAAACAATAACGAAAACATTATTTATCTGATTTCAGGCCTTGGCCGAGGTAGAGAAGTATTTAATTGACCGTGTTCTCCCAGGACAATCCACGGTATGTGCATCACATTTAAATCCTGAGAGATGGGACAATGGACATTACTATTAGATTAATCATACCCCAAAATCTTATTTTTAACTTTCCTCCAAAAAACATGAATATACCAGATGAATAATTTTGTTCATCATCCATTGTCCTATCCCCATTTAAACATTCAAGAACATATAAAACATTTATTACTAACAACAAACTTAATTTTAAAGATTAGTATTCTAGATTGTCCCCGCCTTAACAATGTGGTTATTTGACTTAATACCTAACAACTCTTTAAATTTTTCAGTACAGAAAATTTTGCTTTTCGAACCCACTATCTTAAAAAGTATTCGGTTAATATGTTTTGTTTCTTAAAAGGAATTAAAATATCTGTAAAAATAATTGTTTTATCTAGGGAGCCAGCAGTCCGTCTAAAATGAAGGACGAAGATAGCGAATTTGATGCTTTACTTTCTGGTGCTGGGGACAAATCAACAAAGAAATCTGCCAAGAAAGAGGTGAAAACTTATTTTTTTAACAAGGAGCTCATTAAATCAGATGAACAAACGAACACTGCACTAATAAACATCAGGGAGAGAGGAGACTTTGGGCTGTTTATTACACCAGTCCCAAAAGTTTATCCGTTGTTTAAAGAGGGACATGTATTGACTTTTAATTGGTTGGTTCATGAAGTTATGTGTCCAAACGTTTCAACTACTCATTTTAATTTTCTAAATGGTTTATATTTTGTATCATTATTGGGGATGTGGATCATTTCTCGGTCATTGTCTTATCACTTTACATCCCTGAATAAACATAGGGTTACTTTGGCAACACTTTCAAGTTTCAATACAATTGAAACGACATAGGTATTATAATACCCATTATACTGAGAGAAAAAATTTATGTTGCAAAATAGTTAGTTTTCCAGCATGGCTTCGAAATCGATTATATCCGCTGGATTAGAACCGGTTCTCATCCATGCTGAAAAATCATGAATAGCATTGTGGTACAGACAATTTGTCACGAATATTAAAATGAAAATCATAAAATCTGTACCAGTATTATTAGCCAAGGCCTCGGCTCCTCGGGTCTAACAAAACTGGTTTTAATCTTATATTTCTTCTCGTTAATATCCGCGGAAAGCTGTCTATAATACCATGCGATAAATAACTAATGAATAATATTTTTTAGGGTGGGCGTAAGAGGAACGCCAGCGAAGGAAGTGGTAGTACGGCCAGTGGACCAGCATCAAGCTCCACGGCAAAGAAACGGGGAAGGAAAGAGGCTAAACATTTGAAAATGGACGAAGAACGAGACGCTAGTCCGGTAACGTTTTAATTGTTTTAATAATGAGGATATTTTTCCTGTGAAAAGTGTAGCATATTGCATCAAATGTATAAAAAATCTGTTTGACGCTCTGATACTCTGAACGGAAGTTAGAATTCAGAGGTGGATTCTTTAAAATAAATTGTCCCACTAATCGCTTAGTTGGGCAAAATTGTTTTCGTGAAAAATCCTCCAAAATCACATAAAAAATCTACACCTTCTATGATCTTGTTTAATTTTGTAGAATTTTAATGTGATTTTGGTGGATTTTTCACGAAAAAATTTTGCCCCACTAAGCGATTAGTGGGGCAAATTTTTTTTAAGAATCCACCTCAGATGTACTGAATTTAAAAAGCCTTTTGGCCAATCTATGATTAGTAAGCTTTGCGCACAACTGACTGCATTCTTTGTTACATTCAAGCTGATCTGCAATTCTCGTGAAAGCAACTCGAATATTAAATCACCCTGGTCTAGAGATTTTGGCAGGTGTTCCTTATAAACGAGGAGCTTAGTCGAGGGAAAGCATGATTAAAGTAACTTGATAGGTAGAATTATAATCTACCTCCTTACAAACCAAAGGAAAGTTGCTTGACAAATTACTCATTTTAGGTACAATACAGTAAGAAACCCTCAGTATCAAATCTTCTTGACCGACCAAATGCCATGGCCGCCAGACCAGCCAGTCCAACTGTTGGTAAGGTTTATTTTAGTAGGATGATTACATCAAACCGACAAATAGAAATATCTAGGGTCAAGCGGGGCATTAACCGGTAAGGGGCATTACCGGTAATTTTTTACCCACCTTCAGAAAATGACATTTTTC
>LS045493.1:12365-27904 GCA_900241095.1 Acartia tonsa
CTCTAACTATTTATGTCGCGCACCTGACATAGCAGCAGTAGGAACCATTTTTAACGTCTTTAGTTATGACGCGGTGTCGGAACGAGATTCGAACCTATAACCTTCCCGACGACGAGCGGATGCGCTACTTGTTGAGCCACGTTCGCGGGTGATACTTTTTCATCTATTTGGAAGAGATTAGCTTAAGATTAAATGATTTTGATTGATAGAAAAAATATTTTAAGAATCTTAAGTATCTCAAATTAATTTAACTCCAAAAAATGTGCAGCGCATTTAAATGCGCAAAGAGAAATCTTTTCGTGTGTTTATAAATAAAAATATACTTGTTAAAATGAGCGTTTGATAAAAATATACATGTTTTCATAAAAAATCTGTCAACAAAAGCAATATCAAGTTTTAAAAAGCAATTAAAACTTTTAAAAATTGACAATTTTTTATAAAAGACAAGAATTTTAAATTTTGCAATTAAAGTAACTTTGAGTAAAAAACTTTTTTGTTTCGTCATAGGATTTGTTTTTTATCTTGCTTTTATTTTTTTACCTCCATTTTTGAAAGTCATCATCACAATGAGTTAAAAACAAGGATGATTTTTTTACACATCCAAATATTGCGAAACTACATATGGTTTAGCTCCATAATGTGTGGATAGCGAACAACAGAGTTATAACAAGGGGTGGGGGTTAATTGGTCCGCTGGTTGTTTCCAGGGATTTTACAAATTAACTTTTTCTGGAAACTAAAATATCTCAACAGAAACTGTTTTGATAGCTGTTTGATGTAAAAATACAGAAGTATTTTCTTTAAGGTATAAAGTTTATATTAGAAAATAATAGAAATTTATTGGAGTGATAAAATATTAAATGTTGCGATTTTGGACTTTTGAATATAAGGTATCTAGCTTAATGTGAGATTCTTCAAGTAAACCTTTGATCCTAGTGAGAAAGTTAAAAAGTACCTAGTCAATGGATTAAATAAGATAAGAATGGAAACTGTTCCATAATGTAACAAAGATGGCTACATTTTATATTAGCAAATCTTTTACAGTAGATAAAAAAGGAGCCGCGTTCAGCCACAGCCGAAGAGCCTGAGTCCTGAGGTGTGCTCTTCAAAATAAATTAATCGACTCTTCCCTAATAAAGTGATCTAAAAATTTAGAAGGGATATTAACAAAATATAATATTTTTAAGAACTTTTTTTCAAAGAACATATCATAGGCATTGTTGGTTTGTTTTGATGATTTTGGTACAGTCCAACACGTCTGCCAAAATGGTAATAAATATGTTATAGTCTGCGTGCAACTAATGTAACACGAAGTGAGTAAATGGCTGCATGGCAAATCTAGTTTTGGAATTTGTTTAAACATTTACAGCAGACGCAATGTAAAATAATAGGGGCTGCCCAGTACCTATGAAGAGATACATTATAAAGGAGAACCATATCGGTTCAGTGGTTAGCTAGATTCTTCGGTATACAGAGACTCACACACATCCTGTTAGCTTTAGATTTGTTCTATTCTAAATATATAAGGAAATCCTTAATCTTAGAAAGTTAAAAGTGGATCTTGATTCTTGTCTGATTACTTGACCAGTCAAACAATCTTCTTTGATACTAAGTTTGTTGTCTGGAAATAAATGTTTTTGGTATTTTATAATGTTACACATTTACAAAAATGCTTATATATTGTTTTTACTTTTCCCAACAAAAAATTTAATATCAAATTTTTCTTAAAATGAGTATATGGTCATAAAAACCTCTAAAATTATTACAACTGATTTTCATAGATTGTCAGTTTTTTGCTAATAGTATATAAAAAAATAAACAATGTCTAGTCTTTCTATTGGAGTCCTATTCCTATGTATGTTATTAATATTCAAAGGCAAAAAAAAATTCTGAAAAAACTGATTGATGATAATCTACTTGAAAATCTAACTGATAAACACTTATCATACTGTTAAGTGTAAAGTTTTAATTTCTATTATTCAAAAAAATAAATAATTTTAAAATAAAATCGATGATTTTAAATTTAGGAAATGGAGGAGCTGAACCGCGCGAGGAGGTTGCGAGAATCTGGACACCCCGACAGCCTAGAGGATACAGATGAACTACCTATAGAGATTAGACATCTAGAGGTAGATATCTTGATATCCAGTTCAATAGGAAGAAAAGGACATATGATCTATTTAGACTAGATATTTTAATAGAAAGGAGGATATAGATAAACCACCTGTAGACATTAGAATCTAGAAAAAGGCTTTCACTTAGATAGGTAGATAGGAAGAAAAAGATTAGTTAAGATGCAGGTGTAGAAAGGGATGCAGAATACCTGAACTGCTCTCTTACTGTATTTTTTGCCTTTTAAGAAAGTTTTGTGACTTCAATTTTAAACTTTAAGTATTGTCTATCTAGGAGGACTTCTTTGGGCTAGCCGGTCAGCTTGGGGAAGGTTTTAACATTCCTATGCCTTCAGAAGAACAGCTATACAAATCTAGAAGCCTTAATGATATCTGGTAAGAAATCATATTATTCAATTTTCTGTTCCAATGACAAATAGATAGCGGCATTCGCAAACTTTCCCACCCATAGCGTAAAACTCAGCGTAAATAAGAAAAGTTGCGCAAGTTCGTTTCCCATTAGCTGATGAAAATATTTAATCATATGTACAATCCCCGGATTTTTGTGAATAATGTTATTTTCCTACACAATAATCTTGTTATCACCATTAATTAAGGAAACAATCCCTCTGTGTATTTTAATATAAATTATATATGCTGTCTGGTGTTTAATTCTGTACACAATTTTTTTTGTTGCAATTTTAGTAGCGCTATTACTAAATAATAAAAGAATGCAACTTCATACAATTTAATGTTAAAGAGATTTTAAATTTTGAAACATTTCACAAAATGGTTAAACTTTGAAGAAAAAAAAAGTCAGCCTCCTTTTTATTAAAACTAATTTTTTCGTTGTTATGTATTGTAGTTTAATTTTGGTATTAAAAAATAATACCTTTATTTTGTAGTGAAATGTTAGAGCTTGAGCGAAGAAAGCTTGTTGACCTTGGGCGGTCAGCAACACTGGATGATCCGCGTTTAGGTTAGTACTTTAGAATATCATTGCTACTTTACAATTCATTTTATCTGTAATTTTTTTACTATGCAATTTTCAAAAGTTGGGTTGACAAATTATTTTTTACATAATCAAAAGCTGAATATCAGTCTGTCTTTATTCAAAAGTTCTGATTTATTATCTTGGTCAATTTTTATGCCATTTGTTGAGAGAGATATTTTGGAACTGTGTAGGAGTTAACATCAGGGATCTAAATTGATACGACAATTGATGATACTACATTTATGTACATCCTCAATGTTTATAAACAAAATTACCCCCTCTGTAGATTTAGATTAAAATTTAAAATTTTTGACACTGCTAGTTTTAACCAATTTATTTACAAATTTTAAGAAAGTACCCAAATATTTTAGCAAATGAATGAAAAATACTTTGGGTACGAGTCCAATGTTCTGTAACTCCCTGTTTAAAATAATTGCAATTTTGAAAATGATGAAACTTTAGGTGATCATGCTCAACCCGAGCTTATAACAACATTAGAAGTAGAGGAAATTGTGGAACCCATTGGGCAAAGCAATCTTAGCGTCCAGGTAGGATTTTCTATTCATCTTATTCTCTATCTATTTATCTATTTATTCATCTTATTATCTATCTATTTTTCTATATATTCATTTTATTATCTATCTATTCATCTTATCATATATCTATTTTATTATATATTCATCTTATTATCTATTTATTCATTTATTATCTATCTATTTATGTTATTATTTATCTATTCATTTATTAACTATCTATTCATCTTAATATCTATATATTCATCTTATTATTTATCTATTAATTTATTATCTATCTATTCATCTTATTATCTATATATGCATCTTTTTATCTATCTATTCCTTTATATATTTATCAATCTTTAAATAGTGGCGTGCACTGAGAATTAAAATTTTTTAACCTGGTTTTCTGATGTGATTTCAATAGTTTTTAAAATACGTTAAAATAAATCATAATCTTTAATAAATTTTTGAAGCTCTGTTTAATTATTCCCTAAATAAAAAGTTTAACTGCTCATGTCAGTCCCTATACCTTCTAATAATGACCGTCTATAACGCTGATTGGGATATATCATAAGATGCAGATATATAAGATAGGCTTCTTATTTTTTCATTAAATTGCAACACTATTGTAAGTTTTAACTATTTTTTATCTATCTATTTTATTTTTTATCTATTTATCTATCTTATCTATCTATCTATCTAATTCTTTCATTAATGCATGGCCTTATGTTTAGTAAGCGGTTTCTTTCAACAACAAAAAATATTTAACTCTATTTCAGTCTGGGGGAGAGGAGTTATCAGAAGTCCAACAAAGAAACTGGTTTGATAAAACTAAAAAGTAAGTATCACTATGGGTACCTTTGGTTAAGTAAACTTCATTAAATCCCCGCAGGGTTAAAGCTGTTTAAGAGTGAAAATAAGGAGAGTCGAGGGTTGATTTGTGGTACACAAAGCTAGAAAAGGGGACTTACTAATATAGCTGGATAATAATTGAATACATTTTTTCAGTATATCTTTAAATACGATTAATATCCGCTGGATTAGAACTGGTTCCCTGTCATACTAAAAATTCATGTAAAAGACAATTTTCTACGAATACTAATATAAAAATCACAATATGAATACAAGCTTTGTTAGACCCCCTCAGGGCTAACAAAACTGGTTTTAATCTTATAATATTTCATTTCACTATCCGCGGAAAGCTTTTTATAGTACTATGTGATAAACAACCATTGTAATATTTTGAACAACTATTACATAATTATGTTGTAAAATTACAGAATGGGGAATATTATTCTTTTACAAATTGTGTTATTGTAATTAGAGTGGGTTATTTTCTGCTCCTCGGATTTGAATCTGTATAATTGTACACTCCCTCATGCTAAAAGTTTATACGCTTGACAAATAAGAGTAGGGAGGGAGACCCTGTCAACGTACAGGTGCAACTTTTAGCCATTCACTTCCAGATAAAGGTTGTGCAATCAACGGATTGAGTCACTGCAAAATTTAGGATAAATCTCAACTATCCGCAAATATGTATTGTGTATTCCTACAATTTCATTTAGATACCATTTGTATTTTCTAATGTATTAGTCCTACCCTCTGGTTAATTCCTATGAAAACTCAGGGATTTTTAGAGAAAATACAATGAACCCTCATTACCTATTCTGTAAATCAAAATTATTAGTTGAAAAGTTTGGACACTTCTAGTTTGTAACTACCAATCAAGATTTGATAAAAGTATAATGAAGATTTTAAGCCAACGAATAAGAAAAAGTGCTTATAAAACTTTGGGTCCCAGTTTAACATATCATCCAATTCCCCTCCCTCCCTGCTAAATATACTCTTCTATTGTTTATCAAAAGCTTTGTTGTTTTCAAATTGATTCTAATTACGCAATTAACCAAAATCTCATTTCTATTTTTCATTTAACTTAAATAGATAAAGGATTTTTATATATTATATTTTTTTGTTAGGAAACTAATATATTACATTTTACTATACTTTTTTGCTTATCAGCTTGGAGGGTGAGGTTTTTGTTTTTCCGTTTAAATCTTTCTAACCACCGAACCGATTAAGTTCTCCATCTTAGGATATCTTAGTATAGGTCCCTTGTTAGTTTCTATTTGCATAGTTCAAAATCTACAAAATCTATATGTCTGTACTATCTATCTATTTATTATTGTATAGCAGGTTCTATTCCCTGTATATTATACATCTACTAAATCTATATATCTGTACTATCTATCTATTTATTATTGTATAGCAGGTTCTATTCCCTGTATATTATACATCTACTAAATCTATATGTCTGTACTATCTATCTATTTATTATTGTATAGTAGGTTCGGGTCCTTGTCAAGTTTATCATCAGCTAAATCCGCTTTGTCTGCTCTGTCCATCAAATCTGAATCTGGCCTTATATCACAGTTAACTAAAAAAGGTAAAACAATAACATTTTTTACATAGCTCTAAAAATCAGCATGTTTTAAATGGACGTACGGACATTCCTGTGACAGTTATAGAGATGCTACGCTTTATAAATAAGAGATTGATATATAACACTTAAAACATTATTAATATACTTAAGTAATCCAAAGTTTACTATTTGTCAATTAAAACAGTTTGATTGGACGCTTATAAGCACATTATTTCATTGCCCGTACTTAATAGGAAAACTTTGTAAATTGATTATTATAAAGTCCAAAATCTGTTAAAATGTATGGAACCAAACAAAGATAATTTATTGCAAAAGTAACGGAGCTACAACAAGTTAGTTGTGTTAATTCTGTAGACAGTGCTTAAAGTACAAAAACTGTTGAAAGATAGCTGTTCGGGTATTTATGAGATAATGTTGTCTTTCGCATTGAAGTGACGGTCCGTTGAACGGTCAAATAGAGCTAAACATGACCTAACTATAAGGTAGCTGCACTGAAAAAATTATTTAAAATTAAAAATTTATTATAGATAAGAAAGAGGAAGAAACAGCTGTGCGCAACTGTAACTCAGACTCACAACTGGAACAGAAAGAGCCCGCCAAATCAGCTGACTCTTCCGCAAACAAAGAAAAAACCAGTTCTGATGGCGGGAAAGAGAAGACATCAACAAAAACGTCCATATCTAACAAGTTTGCCTCGTCCCTGGGAGCTATACAGAAAACTAGAAATATATTTAAGTCTTCAAATGCTCAAGCAAATCAACCTGAAAAAGAAAAATCCAAGGTACAATTTCATTAAAATCTCAGAAACAGCGAATTGTTTTAATTTTCAGAAGTACGATGACAGACACCCTTAAAAATGATTAATTAGATAAATTAATTGTTTAGGTGTTACAGACCATAGAAGGAAAATTAATGGGTGCTATAAAGGTAAAGATAGCATTGAAGAATCTTGGTTGCTCTATAACTGACGTCCTTCCGCCTGTCAGCTAGATACATTTTTTTCGCCATTTTTTTATTTGTTTTTATTTGTCTCCGCTCACTAAAACAAACAACAAAACACCATAATTTAAAAAATATATGTATTTCTAGTGGTGTCCTATCCCTGCAAAGCTCCACTTACCTTAACACCAAACCTAAACCTACCTAAATTAGTTCGTATTATTCAAACTTTTTTACGTGTTATTTTTATTTTTAGCAGCTGCTCTGCTGCGATATAAATAAATATAATTGTCCTTGTTTTATTATTGAAAACAGTAAGAATATAAATTTTACATGAAATAAGATTTATTTGATCTAATTTTATGCTTGAAATTGTTGCGTACAAAAGATTTATTGTTTGGTGTTGTAGGGAAAAAAAGGGAATAAAAATCCAAAATCCTGTAACTTAATCTAATTTTGGTCCAAGGTTAAAATCATCCCCGCCCCACCAAAAAAAAAATTCATAACGAAAATAAATTTGGGGAAGCCTCCAGAGATGCTATGTGGAAGCCACAAGTATGAATATATAATCAGAAAACATGTATGTATATGTATTTATGTGTACTCCAACATGGTTGAAAGAACCACTTGAAACAAGATTTTACCTTCAATAAGCCATTATTATACATTATTATTTGCTTGCGGCTGCGCTCATAGCACCTTAAACCTTCTAGAAACGGGATTAGTTTAGAGCAAGGGTAAGGGTTAATTTTCTTTTAACCTAACCTTCAACAAATTTTGTCAGTCAAGGTTTAATATAAAATGGTTCTCTAATAAGAAGAAGTCTCTATGATAAACCAGGGTCTAAGAGACAGGAACACAGTTAAATATCTTTAAATTGACCATATTTTTTAGTTAAAAGTTCCTATACTTTTACGGACGGTCATTAAAATCTTTGTATGACATGTTCTACTAATCGATAAATTCTTAATCTATTCAAATGCAGACAATAAAAACTATTACTGCTACGCCACTTTTAAATAGAGAGAGGAAACAATGGACTGAAAATTACACTAGTACCCAAAGTTTTATAGCCACGTTATCTCTTTTACTTTGGCGCAAAACCTTTGGGTACTTTTATTGAATTTTCATTGGTTGATAAATCTTTAATATACAGAATTAATAATTATGCTTTATCATCATTAGGGATGTAACAAATTTACCCACCATTGTCATATCCCTGAAGATCCCTGGTTTATCTTGTTTGAATAGCTGCATTGCATTGTATTTTATGTGTATTCCATTTATGTATAGAATTTAAATTTGTGTGCAGAGATTGAGAGGATTAAACACGATTATTTTAGAGATTTGTACTCTTTACAATTCTATTTTGGAATTGTTAAGATTCTAAAGCGATGAGTCAATGAACTATAAATTACATTAGTAATGTATTCCTCAATTATGACAAACTAAATAAATTTTAAAATAAATTAAAAATTTTGGTGGCATAGTTTGGACACTGCTAATTTGACTAGAAATAATACATTCTGCACAAGTATATGATATAAATCTAGGCGGCCAATGAGAAGCCACATTTGGTTTTGTTTTTGACAAATATGGGCAATACAAAATTCTAGTTTTATTACAACAAAAAATATTTGAGTTTGAAATATCATGTAAACTTCAAAGTTATGCTATTGCTATTGGCTTTGTTAAGTTATCTAATTTTATGCTCCATTTGTGTACGTTAAAATCGTGCTAACCACTGAACCAATTGACACATACCGTTTAGAAAAGGTTTGTGAAGATCCTGGGATGGTTTTCCTCTACTTTTTTACTCCCTCTATCTCTCTCTCTCTCACCACTCGGTTAATAGTGCCTTTAATATTTTTTTAAAAGGTACATATCCCTCCAATCCCTAAGTAACATCTTTTCACAGAACACATAATTTAAAAAACTAACAGTTATCAAATCAAAAAATATCACATACAAAAAATGTATAAAATTTAATTTTTTTATTATTCTAACAAAAAGTTACTGTAGGACCTAATTTTCATTTTGTGACAAATTTAGTTTAGTTACTTTAGTGTGGGTTACACAAAATCTCCAGAGACCCATATATTCTTCCTATCTGGGCCTTCTACAAGAGTTGGGACACAAATTATAAAAAATCAACAAGAAAACTTATGTCGATAAGCAGCGTAGTAATAACAAGCTAACAGATGTTTAAATGAATGTATTATCATTATTGATAACAGATATACATTATAAATCGAACACTAAAATTTTAAAATAAAATACTCAACATGAGACATTTGGTAAATAGCTAATGAAATTCTAATTTAACTTACACAAAAAAAATACTATCTAAGAGGGTTCTAAAGAGAATGGCGTAACTAAATAAAAAGTGCTAATTTTGTTTTTAAGAATACTTTTCCTTTTTTATTAGGCCTAGTTAAATAATGTAATAAATATATATTTTCTATGGATTTTCTTGTTAATTTTTAATAGAATTTTACTATACTAAGGGATCTTAGAGGACAGGACAATAGACGACAAATTGATGAAAATATAATGATAACAAAAATTACCCCTTATGTAGATTTAAATAGTAGTTAAAAAATTTAGACTTTTTAAAGGTCATCAAAGTTTTCTATAAAAGATTGGTCCCAGTATAATCTACAGTTCAATTTCCCCAATCTTCCTATTAATACTGCCGATACAAGAAGCGCAGCAATAACAACTTAAGACTAAAAAGAACATTAAAGTACAGTTAAACCGTAGCAAAAGAAATATTTTGAGATGGACTAGTTGTTCAATTTTTACTTTTAGATATTGAAATCTCTATCACAAATTACTCGGAAATTAGAAAAGAAATCCTCGAAGAAAATTAATCTAGGATGACTCCCAAAATCAATCAAATATACAGCGAGAAAACATTCAAAACATTAGAATTATTTTTGTGAAAATTCTTCAAAATCAAATGCCATTTTGTTTAATATAACATGCTTACAAAACATAACAAAAGCTAGTATATTATCAAGTATGCAAATTTCTTAGATTCAAAATTACTTATAATTATTTGATGTATGAAATTATAGAGCAGCTGCACTTCAAATTTATTAATATTCATTTTAGTCAGCACTCGGTAGCCGCGCAATTGCCGCAATTAAGTCTCAAATTATAGCTCGTTTGTATGCTTCAATTTTTTTTTTGTAAAAACGAATTCCAATATTATGAGTATGTTTATACACCTAGCTGAATTTTATGTTTATATTTCGATGATTTATCTGAGACTTACAGGTGGCTGACGCGTTGCTGCCGAGCTTTGATTTAAGTCAAAATTAGATCAATTAAAATTTGAACTATTCGGATGAGGGTATACATAGAATTGAATCGCTAATTAACCTCAATCAAACAACTAATCTTTACTTCATAATGATAAGATAACAGTCAAAAGAATAATACAGACCCTAAGAATAGACAAGTTTTCCTAAAAAACCAAGGATGGCATTATCCATGTGAATTATAGAGCAGATATTTCTTGATAAAAAAAAATAATGAGATAAAAAGAATGGGAGAAAACAAAAACAATATAATTTTTAAAATCACGAAACCTATACAAAACAATATTTTGTATCATAACCGACAGACTGGTTGACCAAATAAGTTAAATACGTAATGCTCTAAGGTAAGGGAAATAAAATCAGCAGTCTTACTTAAATAGCAGCCGATAAAATTACATTTCCCCCATAACGTTATGGACTGATTGTCGGACGGGTAGACAAAGTTAATTATAGAGTAGATTCACTGCTAAAAATTTTTTTAAAAGAATAAAATCTCTCTGAATAACTGAGTCAACAGTTTTCTTCAGTTTTTATCATTCTGAATTTCAACAGAATTTTAATATTTAAAGTTATTTCAACAACTAAACAAATAAAACAGCAATGAATGCAGAATTTTCGTGGATATTATGACAGGGGAAAGCTCGTTTATTGTTCAGTTGTTCTTTCAATAGGAGGTGAGGGGATGGGGTAAAGGGGTTGGAAAGAAGAATCGTTATTTTAGCCCGCTGCAAGATTCGCTTTATAAGAGAGCTTGAAAATCTGGTGTAAGATTCAAGTTGTAATATATCTATTAAAACAGCATATACTTATAAGCACTTTGACTTTAACAAAACATTTGATTTTCAACATGTTCTAATTTTATGTTGTAATTGTTGTGCTAAATTTTTAATAATTGTCAATTTTTCCTTACTCTTATTAAACCTCATTATTTTTCGTTAAAAAACTTCAAAAATAGAAATAGAAACATTTACTCCCAATATAACTTGAAAGAACCATTACAAATAAATTTTTCAAGATACAAAAATGAAACTATCAAATTCAAATTCAAATATTTATTGGGACAAAACAACAAATACATTTAATAATCAACATTTATAAATAATAATTACATTGCATTAAGAATTTATTAATAAACTATTCCTTTTGTAAATAATGAATACTATAGGTTTAACACAATATAATACAAGTATCTAAGGACTGAAAAACGCCTGGGGGCGGTGTTGACAGCCTTTTAACTATTTAGTTGTGATAATTTAAATTAAAAGATTTTGTCAATTTGTAATATGTAGTTGTGATAATTTAAATTAAAAGATTTTGGCAATTTGTAATTTCAGGAGGTGAATGAGAATGATGCCAGCGATGGATCTACCACTGTTCCGAGTCCAGGTAGGACCATTTTTTAAGCATCTTGGTGAGGGAATGTCTTGGCCCCTGAACAGGTGCAAATGGAGCTTTTAAAAGAAAAAGGTCGTGCAAATAATATGTTGCCTTAAGTAAGATTTATGTCCAACAAGTTCTAGTCTACTCTCATTGAGATGAACCCTTGTATAGGTATTCCCGTCACTTCAAGCGTCAATTAGTAATATTTCGGTATATTTGATTCTTAATTCTTAATGTTTGAGTAACTTTTAATTTTAATTTCACATTGTAGAATTTTTAAATTTTAGGCATTACTACAAATCTTAAAATTTTGTACTTTTTAAATCGTTTTAAGTTAAATTTTTCTCTATTTCACCTATCTATATTTTCCTTTGGTAAATAGTAAATTAAATATCTGTTTTCAATAGGTACACAAAATAGAATAGAATAAAATTAGCGTTGTTTTGTTTCATTTAGATAACTTAATTTTCGCTTTACTGTGTTACAAATCTATTTTAAATCAGATATTGTTATCAAGAGAGAAAACTTTATTCTTTGTTTTTGCGCAGCTACTCCACAACTAGAATATGTCCCTGTATGAGCTTTAACAACAGTATCTTTCTTGGTGGTTTCCATCAAAGTTCCTAGTTGATCAGTATCACAACAAATTTAAAAAAAGAAAAAGTGTAGTTATTACTTTTTTAAATTTAGGTTAGGTATAAGCCCCGCGTGTTTGCGGCTCCCCGAAGGGGTTAGGCATAGGAAAAAAAACCATAATTTTCAATTTAAAAAAATTAGGGGTTGGGTGATTTTTACTGCTTGATATGTACTTTGAGGAAAAGCACAATTTCTTGTTTTGACGGATTTTTTAAAAATTATACAACATTATGTCTGTAACTAAACAGGATAGCGAAAAAGTCATATACAGAAAGTAAGGAATAAAATCTGATTAAAATTAAAGTCCGTTTCGTGGCAACGACCCTTAAGGGGCGATTCATCGTATTTTTAAAATGGCTTTTGATAGGTTGTTTTAGGGTAGGTTAGGTTATATTGGCAATTGGCCCCGCAGGGTTAGAGCCCACCGCAGGGTCTAGAAATAAGAGAAAAGCTACTGAGAAAAAAAAAGAATCGCCCCTTTATACCTAAATTAACCTTGTATTTAGTCGTAAAGGGTGATGTATCAACCACTAACAACAAACAAGAGAAACGTCCTATGCTAGTCAAACAGAAACATTCAATACAGGTAGGTGATTGTTAATGTTCAGTGATATTTTCTCGAGATATTCTAATAGCCTTCATTATTTCCATCAACAAATCGAATTTTATCCGCAGAATAAAATCACGGAATAGAAATAAATGGAATAGATAATTATCAATCAATGAGAGCCTCCTATAAAAATAACTGGATGCCTTTTGTCTGTCTGTAGCAAATTATTTTGGTAACTGTAGCTTGTAACAGATATAATTCTAATTTAGATTGAAGCTTCTAATTGTTCCATAAAAGATTTTTTAACTATTATGTAACTATTTGTCCGGCCTCCCAAGAAAATCACCCCTAGAAAAAAATACATCCCGTCCCCTAAAAAATGTTTTTACCATTTCTTTTTAAAAATAGATGCCTCTAGAGGTATGGTTGCTAGCCGTAATATATAAAGCGGTACATTTTATCCAATGCAATAGGAAAAGAAGCACTATTACTAAAAAAAAAATAAAGGTATCTTACAATAATAAAGATTTTACAATATGTCTGTTACAAGAAATAAAAATAAAAACAATTTATAGAATTGTTTGGAACATAAATTATTGATCAGAGTAATAAAGATAAAAATAGAAAAATATTGACGTTGTTTAGAACAAAATATTTCGTATTAAATTTTTATTGTATTACGTTGTTCCTTTAAAATTTACTGAGGGCTTCGCCACTAGAAAGGTATAAAGGAGTAAATCTTTTAAAGGTAGGTAATTGTTTTCAAAATAAGAAGGATCTTTTATAGGGGGTCTTCTTTCCTTTGGTTGGTTTCTATGTTATATATTAGTAAGATTATGTTGTTTGTGTCCAGTAAGATCACATAAACGGCTTGAATATTTGCAGAAAATTTTTTTTTGCGCCCTCCTATTAGAAAAATTACACTTAGAAAATATATAAGTCAACCAAAATTGAAAATAAGAGGGGGGGGTGCGACTTTACTCCTCTCTCAATACAAGTGCCCCTAGAGACATCTAGGGGCGTAGTCACTAGTGAAATTAAAGGTGGTTTAACTTATCTTAGATTATAATGATTGAATTTTTTAGGCATTTAGTTTCCCCGATAAGACAGAATTGGATGAGGCATGTTCTTCAGATTCTAAAAATAAGGTAAACTAACACAATTCTTATTAATATTTAGATGTATAAAAAAGATTTATGATTTTTTACATCAATCAGAGTTCAATATAACCTAACAAAAAGCAATCACAAACAAAAATTTGTATTATGTTTTTTATGAAAACTAAGCAATTATTTACAAAAGTAAAGGAAAGTTGTATTATGAACAGATATTCTTATATAGCTGCTATGAGCTACATAACCTCGTCTTGCCTTTATATGATTCACACCATGTTTGAGTTGCATTGTCTTAGGAGTTTTCCTAACAAAGTACTTTTTAGGGAGAAAAAGTGTTATCACCAACAACCCAGCACTACCTTGCCCTGCGCAGAGAGCTCAACCCATCCGCCTCCTCCTCCCCCGCCCACACAGGGGGAGAATCAGCTGTTGAACCGGTTTCAGGATGCACGGCAGACAATGTTGCCAACACACAAATGGCCGGTGTTGTCAGTGATTCAGGTAAATTAATAATTAAAGAGTTGCAAGTAATTCAACCTGATATAAAATAGAATTCCTTCTTTCAAGGGAAATTTTTGACATTATACACAATAGTTTTGTTTTTGACCCACCAAGACTTTAATTAGTTGTAATTGTCCCTACGTTATTTTTTTTGCGGGGGGGGGGGAATATCTATCATAAATTTCAATTGCTCCCATATTAATATCTAAATCCTCCCCCCAGCCCTAAAAATAAACTTAAACGTCCTCGATCCAATGCGTCCCTTTAAAAATTAAATTTTCTATTGCCAGGTAAAGGTGATCAAATGGGACGAACAAATCCAACAATTGAAATAACGGAGACTAACAGCCCCAAGAAGGTGGACTCCAACATCATTAAACAGGTTCATTTTTGTCTTCTTAATAACAACATATTATTGAGCGTTCTGGTATATTCAAAATGTTTGTTATAGCTTCTAAAGATATTAATTGTTATGTTAAGAGCCATATAAACTATAAAAAAAATTTGAAAGGACTTTGGTTCCGGATATAAGATTTTTACGGCTGCTGCTTATGACTGTGTAGCCACAACCAGATGCCAATTTTAACTAATGTGGCTGCTAATTGAAAAGTAGTGAGAACTGTTCAAAATAATATAATGAAACCTAGAGCAAGTGCAGGTGCAAAGCTTTAAATAAAAATCAAAAATGCATTAAAAATTGAATTTATTTTGCAAAAAAAAATCAGTTTTAAAGAAAATGGTTCAGAATACAGAATCAATATTTCAAAATGATGATATATATAATATTTTCACTTCATATTGTTAGGAACTTACTATCTAGACGTTTTCGAGATTTTAAACCCCATGGAAAAAAAAACATTTATAGGAAATTCTATTGGTTCTAGGTTTCCATGAATGACGAACTTTACTTTATGGAGAGGAAACTGGAAAATGTTGCTTTACAAGTAAGTATATAAATTACCCACAAGCCCTAATTAAAGTGTCAAGGGAAATGATGGGAAGGATGCAAACTCGAATCCGCGTCATACCA